>VZRU01019488.1:17696-31899 GCA_013398155.1 Pedionomus torquatus | reverse complement strand
GAGAGCCCCCACGGTGGCCGGGAGATGCTGCTGGGGTCAGTGTTCACTGGAAGAGGTTGTCGGAGGGACGCCAGCGAGCAGGGACCTGCAGAGCTCCAACCCGGCAGGTGAGGGCAGAGTAAAGGGCAGAGCTGCTGCCTTCATCCCACAGCTCTCAGTCTCCTGGTTCACTTAGGGCAAAGGCATAAATTTCATCTGTCTGCAGTTTGCAGCTCCATGGAAATTGCTGCCAAAAAGGCCTGTCTTCCACCCTGGAATAAGTGCCTGGCCAAGGGCAGAGGGACAGCGCAGCTGAACAAGTGCCAGGCTGAAGCAGGGGGGGGCTGGTGGCACATTTAATCCCCCTGACAATGTGATGGTTTTTCCTGACCTCTTGCAGCCCCTCTTTGCACAGAGGTTTCTTAACGCCTCCCAACCTGCAAGCACCCGGGGGCTTGGGCAGCAAAGCAGCGTCGGCCTGGCAGCAGCATCCCACCCTGGGCAGAGAGTCCTCTCCAGCCCTTCATCCCAACCTACCTGAGCTGCGCTGGGGTGGGAGAGAACAGAAGCCGTGTCTTTAGGCAGGAGCTTTACATAGTGCCTGTATTGTGCCCCATATAGAAAAATAAATATATATATGGGGGTGGGAGGGAAGAGAGGGGGTAGGCTTTAAACAAGCCAGGATGGATCAGGCAGCAGCTAGAAGTGGCTGGAAGCTTGGACATCCCTGCAGCCCCTTCTCAGCAGCGTGCTCTACTCTGCCTTTGCTCAGTGCTGGCATCAGGGCTTTTTCATTAATATATTTTTTTTTTTACAGAAACTCCACAAACCATGTGTGTGAAAACACTACTCCCCCTCATTCACAGCCCTCAAAGACCCTTTGATCTGAGGGTCGGAGCAGATGCCAGTGCTTCTCNGGGCCACGGGTACGGTGCCATCTGGAGCGTGACGAGGCGGCAGCGAATCCAAACTCATGAGGCAGCAGGGCCAGAGAAATGCCAAACACATCTGGCTGTGCCAGGTTGCCCCGCACCGCTGGCGCTTGTCATACGGATCTAGAACAAACCCTCGCCTTTGTTTTCTTCTATTTGGGCATCACGAGCGTCTTGGGCTTTGTAGGACGGCAGCTCAGGAACATTAACTCACCGTAGGGTTGTTTTGCCTTCATGCTGAACTCTTCCTGGAGATGTCAGCTGCCAGAACGTGTCATTTATGCTTCACAGCACAGCCTTAGTGGTCCGTGGATGTGACACAGTGACAAGAAACAGCATCCTTGAAGGAAGGGCTCAATCTGGATGGTTCTTCTCTAACAAACAAGCGTGAGCCGGGCTGAGCCGGCCACTCGGGGTGGCTCTGAAAGGCTAGGGACATCCATGGAGGTGGCTGTGGTGGTGGGGACATGCGATGAGCTGTCCCAAAACAGCCTCAGTTACTGGAAGTCATTCCCGAGTCCAAAGGCAAGACTTGGGCTGTTATGGCTCTGCTCAGACCAGTGAGTCCAGTGGGATGCTGCCTGCTGTCCTCCTGGGCTCCCGCCTGCTGTCCTCCTGGGCTCCCATTGCCCTGGGAAAGGGGAAGGTTGCAGGAGTTAACTGGGCTGCTGCTCTCCTTGCAGTGGGCAAGCAGGAACGGCAGAATGGGCAGGACTTTTGGAAGTTGGATTGGGGGGTGTTTCTGCCCAGGGAGGCTGCAGGTTGGTGTGCTTGTGGGGGCTCCTTCTCCCCATCCATCCCAGGAACAGGCTTCGTTATTGTGAGCAGTAAAAAATAAAATAAAATAAATAAAAGTGTGAAAGTGTAGGTCCAAAGGATCGTTCCCTTTCGGGCACTCAGTCCTCTGGTCATGGCAGAAGCTCGTGCTTTTGCCAAGCACCAAAGGAGGGATGTTGCAGATGCTGCTGCCCACAGGGTGCCCCTGTTCCTGCTCTGCCGCAGTGCTTCGGCTCGGGGTCCCTTGTGCCCCCTCTGGAAGTGGATGTGAGTTCGGTGGACAATTAATTGCACGGATTAACTTGTACTTGTCAGAGACCCAGCTGCAAATAAGGTGGGTGTGAGCACCAAGGTGTCGCTGAGCAGCTCCTTGAGAGAACAAAGGGCAGGACGCCTCTGTGCACACCCCCACAGCAGCACCTGGCGTTTGGGAGCATCTCAGAGCCGTTTGGGTGCCTCCCCCTTGGTGTCCACAGCCCTGCTGGACCATGGGCTGGAGAAGACCCCATGCAGGGGACCATACCCCATACAGGACCATGTAAAGGAGCCAGCTTCAGCCCTGCTTGGGTCCAGCCCTTGTGGCAGCCCCTGGGGACATGTCTCTGCTGTGGAGGACAGTTGCCAATTTACAGCTTTGTGCTTTTATTTTTCCCTTTGAAGAAGCTGCTCTGCAAAAGCGGTGCTTTGCCTTCCTTGACTCAGTTTACCTCGTAAAACCCCCACCCTTTTGGCTGCTCCTGCCGAGGTTTTTGGCAACACCAGGGGGAGGGACAGACCTGAGCCAGAGGGACAGACCTGAGTAACTCAAGCTGTGTTTTGAAGGCTGGGAATTTATTCCTTCCCACATCCCTGTTGTGAAACAAGAAGGAACTTGGCCAGCCTCAGCACAACAAGCCACATCCATCAGCTCTGTTTAAATACGAACAATTGTTTTAAATGTTATGGGAAGGGAGAGGAGAGAAACACATGACCATGCACACAGGTCATTGCACACGGAAAATAGAGCCAGCCCGGTGCTACAGAAGGTTCTGCCTGACCCATGGGGAGAGCATGGCCCAGTTTGGGAGATGGGAAGAAGTCTTCAAATCCTGGCATTATATCAGCATCCCCTCCCGTCCCAGTGCCACTGGCCTTGATAGAAACAAGACCTGATTTTGAGCATAAAGCAGCTGCATGGGGTATCTTACCGCTGCCAGCTCACCTCTGCTTCCCACTGATGCCTGAGGAGCCTGATGGCAGCGAAGTGCATGTCGTTCCTCATCTTTGAAGCCACTGAAGAGCCACAGAGCTCTGCTTCGACACTTGGAAGTGGCTCTGATGCCAGGAGAGACCACAGCTTGCAGCTGTGCCCTCCAGTCCTGTGGGGAAGGAGACTCCTGAACCCCCTTTTGCCCCACCAGACCCCCAGATCAGCTCATGCAACGTCCCCTGCCCTCCATTCCCCTCTTGCTTTGGAGTTCTTAATCTTTTATTTCCAAAGCATCACTCCTCGTGGCTTCTCTGGCTGGCCACCCTTCTGGGGACAGTCCCCAATTGCCTCTGCTCACAGACAGCCACCTCATCAACCACCATGAGAGGGACTTTTTCTTGTTCACCACTGCTTTACAGGTGGCCAAGGTGTTCTGCAAACCGGAGCCACAGCAAGCCTTTGGGGACAGGCAGGGTCCCATCACAGCTGACTCCAACTGCAGGCAGAGAAGGGGAAGGTGCCATTTCACGGCTCACCAACACCAGTCTGCTTCCTTCGAAACGAGAACAACGTGGGGAAAACAGGAGGGCTCAGGGGTTGGGTGGATGCCAGAGGTTCAGAGAACGACATGGAGCTGGGCACGCAAGAGCTCAGCGGGATGGTGCCCCCGGAGCTGAACAGGGGCAGTTATGGCTGATACTCACTGACAGAAAATATGTTTTAAAAATGAAATGTCCTGACAGGCTGTGGTTGCACTGGAGCCCCCGGCACAGTCTGCAGAGCAGAGACAGCGGCTGCTCAAGCAGTGCTGTCAGGACCTCTTACGGTGATGCCAGCTTTGGCAAGAGGGCAGCTGGGGAGTGGGGACCGCAAGGGAAGCAGCCAGAGGTTTGCTCCTCTGAACCTAAAAGGGGCAGGAGGAGGGGTTTGGGGGGAAGCTGGACCAAAACGTTGAGCCTTAGCAGCCAAGAAGCTGCCACCCTGGGTCACCGGTCCCTCAGCTCACAGGACATTGGGGCAAGGGACATACGGCCCACGCTGTGGGACCTGGGACAGTCAGAAGGAACATCAAGCTCCCTTGTAAAATGAATGAAAACACCTTTTTTTTTTTTCCTTTTTTTTCTTTTTCCCCAACCCTTCATTCTGATATATCCATCCTCTGCTCATGCTCTGAGAAGGAAGGAGCAGTTTGACCATAAACATGGCTACAGCAAAAATCCTCTCAGATCTGGGACAACACTGAGATCACTCTTGCCCCCGTGATGTAAAGGTTTATGTTGTTATTTAAGGACAAGGGGTCACCGGGAAAAGGGGAGAGGATGATGGAATGGGAACCCAAGGAGTCAAGGCCACAGTCAGTGGGGAGCCAGCCTTCACGGGCAGTGACAGGCAGCCTCCCGCAGGCAGGGAGCATCACTGGGGGATGTTTACAACATGACATTTTCATGCACTCTGGAAAAAAAATAGGAAGAATAAAGTAGTGGTTGGTTTTCAGGAGCAGGAGCGTCATGTCTGCCTGCCTTTGCACTGGGGCATGATGCAGAGCGCTGCTCACATTAAGGCACAGGTCAGGGGAGGCACCGCTGCAAATGCTGTTCAGGGACAGGAGCAGCCGCCCGGCTGCTTAGGATCTGCAGCCAGACGTGACGCCGCCTGCAGTGGCAGCCTCGGTGTCAGCCTCCCAGAGAGGGGACATGGTCTCAGTCTCTGAAAGAGCACCCTGGATAGGTGAAGACAGTCAGGGGAGTTTGGTCTAGCTCCGTGGCAAACTGGTGGGGTGCCTGCGAGACCCCTCTCTGCTCCTATCTCATGAGTCATGGTCTTGGGAATCTCCTGCCAGCGGTCAGACCTTGCCGCACCGACCTTGTGCTAATGCGGTGGACTCACCAAAGAGCCTATCTCCCTTCTGACGCTGCCATGCGAAGCAATATATGCTCCCAGCAGGACTCTCAGCTCCCCAAAGCCCTTCAGTCATCCCTCAGAGGTGCCAGGCTTTCCCTGAACTTCGGAATAGCTTCTCTCTTCACTTCATATTTAAGTTTCTTGGACAATGCAGGACCTTATGCTGTATTTCAGGGGTAGGAACACCTAATTCTGCCATTTTTCTCCTGGAAATACCTTACCCGTACATGTAGCAGTCATCCAGAGGTGCACTGCCAGGTATGCCCCTGCGAGTCCTGCCCTGGTGAACACTACTACACTTTGTACCATGTATTTTCATCCCTCTTTTGCTTTCAGTCTCACTGGTTTGTGAGCATCCATGTCCCCCGTGCTTGCTCCTGGCCCCTCTCCCTGCCCTTCCCCACCTGTACCCCAAGCCCAGGAGAGCAAGACAGGTCTTGTTTTGGGGTTTTCATGTTAACAGAAGCATCAGCCATACAGCCAAGAGACTCCCACCGCTGCCTGGACTGATTTATTTGCAGTGGCCAAGGATGAATGGAGGGACCATGCATGGGGGTGGATGGTGACTGCATCCTCCCTGTCCCCAGCTCACCCACCCATTACATCTGTGGCTGCAGCCCTGGTGGAGGGGGATCTCAGCCTCGCTCAGAGCAGCATGGGGGGAACCGCCTGCTCAGTGTACCTTCTAACACCCCATCAGTTGTCCAGCTGCCGGCTTTATTGGTCCTCAAAGTGGATCAGCACTAATAGGAAGCCATATGCTTGTGTCTAGAGAGGCTAAGGCATGTGCTGGGGCTGGGCTTCCCTCCTCGATGCCACCACAGTGGGCAAAACTGGGCTGAGCTGTGCACTGAGACCCCTGCAGCCTGTCCAGGAAGGGGCCGGGATGGAGCCCTGCTCCCACACAGCACCCCGGGGCTGCAAAAATACACAAGTCTGAGATCCCGGCATCACACATTTCATCTCCTGATGACCTGAGAGCATTGCCGCAGAGTGTGTCACCTCATGTCACCCAAGGAAAAGCTGTGTCGGTGGCCCTAAGATAGGCAAGCTTTTCACTGCAGCTAATAATCCCATCCAGGGCAAGATAAGAGATGCTATAGAAACTCCTCCAAGCTGGAGAACAGCTGCGCTAAATCCCTTTAGTCCTCAGCAAGACATTTGTTTACAGGCAGACTAGATTTTATTACCTGGGGTTGTCTAGTACAGGCTGTTCATGGGCTTCCAGCCCCCCCCATCCCCTCCCCCCCGCTGCAGTGCTGGCTTGGGTCCCTCAGTCCCCTTGGCGGGGGGGGGCACAGGGGCTGCAGCAGGAAAAGGGACTTGGTTTGGGTCAAGGTGGGTTTTCAAACCCAGGATGACCTCTTCCCAGCAAAAGTCATCTGGAGAAGGAATGAGCTGGGTGCCAGGGTCAGCTTCTCTTTGCCCCGGTTGCTGCAGTTGTGACGCTGGGGCTGAGCACCGTCTGATAGCTGCACATGGGACACTGGTTGCCATCAGCCTGGCTAAGGGTTGGATTAGCCCCATCCCTGGGCAGGGTGCCTTTCCCTGGGGCAGGACATGCCACAAGGATGCCCTGGGTCTCCCTGAAGCAGTTGGTGATGCCAGGAAGGATCTCCTCCCAACCCTCCTCCACTGGGACTGGAGGACCCCAAATCCAGCTCAGGTCCCCTCCCCTCTCCCCATTGATACCCAGCCCAGGGCTAGGGGCAAATCTCAGCCCTCACCACTTCCAACCAGCTCCTGCCTCCTGCTGCCTTGCAATTACAGCCTTTAAGCCATTAACCCCAGTTGGAATTGGGGGTGGGAGGGTGGATGGGGGTGGAACAGGCCACAGGGAAATGAGAGAAGAACTGGAAGAGGGGAGATTTAGATTAGATATGAGGAAGAACTTCTTTGCTGTGAGGGTGGTGGAGGCACTGGAAGAGGTTGCCCAGAGAAGCTGTGGCTGCCCCATCCCTGGAGGGGTTCAAGGCCAAGCTGGCTGGGGCTTGGAGCAACCTGGTCTGGTGGAAGGTGTCCCTGCCCAAGGCAGGGGGGTTGGAACTAGATGATCTTTGAGGTCTCTTCCAACTCTGATCAGTCTATGATTCTATGATTCTAAGAGCCAGGGTTGGTGTGACCCTCTCCAGGTCTGGTCACTCCTATGTGTCCTTCAAAACAAGGCTGAGCCGCAGGCTTTCCCTGCTCAGGGTGACACGTACCCCATGGCAGCCCCACCGGCGCTGGGAACAGGATCTGTGCGGTGACACACTGTTCCAGACAGAGCACGGAGCACCACGTATGGCTGATCCATCTATGCATCGGGGAGGACTGAGGCTCCCCTGTAAAGTGGGGGTGGAAGCGATAGCAGTTCAGATTTCTCCTCTCACCTGTCGCTAAATCAAAGGCCATTTGGATTTAATCCCCGGGAAAGGCAGGTTTAACCCTCTCCTGTGTGGCTGGGTGTCCCCACGCTAGGGTGAGGACTTGGCTCACCAACCTCTGATATGGGGCTCGCTGCCAGCCCCTATCCTCCCCTCTCCCCATTTTCCCCAGTCTCCCATCCAGGGCTCATTCCAGGTGAGAAGCGATGCTTCACCCCGTGAGCCCATTGCCCTGAGGTGATGGGCAGCAGCTGGGGATGTGCGACTCGGTGGAGATGGTCTCGCTGGGGCTTCTCATTACTGACCGCTTCCGTCTCACCTTCTCAGCTGGAACATCAGAAAGCCCTGCTGAAACCGCAGCTGCTCTAACATAGACCATGAATTTAACCATGGGCAGAAAGAGGAGGCAGGGGCACAAGCGGGTGGCGTGGGGTGGAAGCATCCTGCAGGCGTGGGCTGCTTTTGTGTCCTGTCATGGGGTGCCAGGTACCCCACTGTAGGAGTCAGTGATGTGTCACCTTCTATCAGCTGGCCCTGATGGTGCTGCAGACTATTTGCTACCACATTTCTAACAACGCTTCACTGCCTGGGAGCTATGGGCAAGGCACATCACTCCCATCAGCTTGGAAAGCTTCACCCAGTGTGACCACACGATTCTGATCTGCTCACTGGGCAGCACACGTTACTGGGGCACCGTGTCTGGGACTGGAGCAATGCCCTGCTGGAGAACATTGCTCCTGGCTTCCTCCGTATTTATCGTTCCCTCTGAACCATGACATGCTGAACACTGAGATAAGAGCTCCCCAAAACCACATCCAGACGCAGCAGGGGCTGTTCCTGAAGTCTGCAAATCATCTTACATCTCAGGACATCTCAGTGCTGTGGCACAGCCAAGTCCCGGAGTGGAGCTGGGAAGCTCCCAGCTGGTGGGAAAGGTTCTGTGTTCTTCTGGGTTACCCCTCTCATGGACCAAGGCACCAAACATAAGGCTTGCTAAGTGAAACAAAAAATGAATGTTTGCAAAAGATGCTGCAAAAATCGACAGAATATTGGGAGCTTTATTTGGGAGAGCTCAGCTCACACCCCTTCAGCAGAGGAGCTCTGGCCCTCCTGTGTGTGGGCTCAGGAACGGGAGAAGCACCACAACGTCCCATGTCCTAGGCTGTGAACAGCAGTGGGAGGGGAGCATGTTACCCGTGTAGAGCCCAGTTTCTCCTGTACCAAGTGCTGCTGGAGGAAAAAGGGTCCAGCTCCCTCCTCTACCCTCATCCCTGCATCTCCTGCTGCTCCCCAGCTCTCCCCCACCAGCACAGGGTGGGAAGCAGCAGTGTACACACCATTTTCCAGCATTCTGCCCCAAACCACCCTCTCTTGACTGCTGAAGGCTGCCCAGCCTTCTGGGGCCATACTCAGGTCAGGGCTGGCTGGTGTTTCAAGCTGGAGTCACTGCTCTGGCAGTGCCCTGGCACTGGTTGGGACCTTGGGGACCATCCTTCATCTCCTCCCAGGGGTGTCTTACTGCTCGGCAGCCATTGGCCCTGCGGAGAGTTGGCTTTGTGGTAAGGTTGACCAAGGACCCTCTTGTCATGTCTCCAAGCATCCCCATGTCCAGATCTACCTGTGGTTGCTGGGAGTGGGGCTCCACCTGCCTCAAGCCCACCCACAGTTTCCTCATGCCCATCTCAGCCCCTGCCCATCACTGCTGTTGTCCCTTCATCCTTCCTCCTGCTGCCTGCACTCCTCCCTGCCAGCAGCTCGGGGCTGTTGTTCCTCCTTGCTGCCTCCAACCTTCCCTCCCTGCCTCCTCGGGGCGTCACGGTCCCCTCTCCCGCAGCACAGGCTGTGGCTCAGCGCTGGCAGAGGCTTTGCCCCCGCCACGCTCCAGCCCCCACGGGTGCAGTGTGTCCTCTCGGTGCAGGACTCAACACTCCACCTGAATTGATGCATCCTGGATGATCCTGCAGCCCTGCTGAAGCTAAAAGCCATCTCAGCTCCACTCATCATCCCAGCAGGTCCCCATGGGTCCAATGCACAGCTCACAGGGTGAGGGGCTTATCTGTGTCCCCCTTCTTCAAGTGCCCCCCCTGAATCTCTCCCTGGGGGAAATACAGGCTTCAGTTATTATTACTTTTTATAATATCTGACTCAAGCTGGCTGGAGAGCCCTTGGTTATGGGGTGCTACATACAGGGCTACAGCTTGATATACCCTTGCTAGATAAATTGAAAAATACAGTATTTAAGCACCTCATTTTGGATGTGAAAGGCTGCAAGTGCGCCTGGAAAACAAGTTGCTGCATCCATCCCTCTCTGTTTTCTTCCCTTCCTTGCACACAGCCCCCCCCGCTCCCCGCTTTCCCTGCTGTCAGTGGACATAAGCTAATATGGAAAAAGATATTCATACAAAAGGCCCTTGGAAATATTCATTGCTCATCTCTTAACAAGATTACCCCTGAAATCCTCCGTTGCTCTGAGGGAGACTTAAAGCCTTTCAGGCTCTCGGTAACCATAGCAGCACAGATGTGAAGACTAAGGGGAGACAACTGATGTGAAAAATCACTGGGGATGTACAGACAGGCTGTGTGCGACTGCAGCTTCTCCTCTGCAGCACGTTTCTTTGTCTAACCCTGGCCAGACCATGGAGGACACATCTCCTGTTTGACAAAGTACAGTGGTGGTGATGTGACCTAGCGGTGGCTCCCACGGCACCAGGGTCACCTCCCTAGCCACAATTTGGGAAACTCTCCATGGCTGGCATTGCTCTTCAGCGTTTCCCAACATGTCTATCAGCTCCTTCCCTGCAGGGAGCTGGCACTAATGGGGATGGTTTAGAGCCAGGATGGGGCGGTCGGAGCCCAGGGTCCCCATTCCCTCCTGTTACAGGTTCCTTCTTCACATTAGACACCTGTAAGAGAGAGACACTGCATGTTGTGAGTTTGAATAAACCCATGTTCTGAGGCCCTTTGGAATGAAATACTGGGAAAGGGAGCAGCAGAGAGGGCATCGCACGGGTTCCCAGTACCTCCTGGGAGCTGGCTGAGCCCTGCAGTGCTTCACCAGAGCCAGCTGGGAGGAACCTTTTCATGTCCTCTCTTGAAAACCCCTGTCACTATGTCTATCTAAGCAGAATGAAGATTAACCAAACACATTCCTAATTAAAAAAAAAAAAAAAAGTGGTTTTGACTTTAAACAGTTTCCAAAACTGGGGTTCCTCCCATGCTTTTCTTTTGGTTTTGCTCCAATGCTCATCATGCTTTGCTTTCTTGCCATCTTTGGTTCTTCATTTCCATTGATGTCAATGGCACACCAGACACAAAACCCCAACCACCGCTTCATTCAGGCGCACTGGCACTCTCAGCTCGTCCACCCCCTCCCCTGGTTTTTGGTCCACTGGGGTCCTACAGCCATGCCATCACATCTTCTGCATCCTCAGCTCCTTCCAAACCCTGTGGCTCAGTCCTTGGCATCGCTTTTGGGCTCTCCTCATGGTGCACTGAAGTCTCTCCAGAAAGAGCTTGAAGTTGGCGAGTGCAGGTGCATCAGCAGATGGTGCAAAACCCCTCAGGCTGCCATGGCGTACTGGGGATTTTTGGGCATCGGTCCTGTTAGGGACCCAACCTTCCCCTTCTCTCCGGGCAGGCTGAGAGGCACAGGACCCTGCACACCCTGATGCAACCTCTTGGCTCTCTGGGGAATAAGCTCAGACAGGGAAAGCTCTTGACGTGCCTAAAATGTAACAATAATTGGGGCATTAAGAGGCAGGAATAATTTTTGTGAAACAGGCTTTTGAAATCCACAGAAATTCAGCCAGAACTGAATGCCGAGGCTGGCACTTTGCCATGGCAAGAAACCCAACTGCACTAACAGTGCAAAAACTAGTCCAAAGCTAGAAAAATCCACACACGCACAAATTTGGGATAAAGCCTTCCTTTGAACTTTTGAGCAAGTTCCCTTTGTGTTCGCACTTTGCATAAATCAACTGCTGAAACAACTCCAGCATGAAATGGGGACGGTGACAGCGGAGGGAACACACCCAGACAGGGTGACCTGCACCTCTAGGAACAAACCCGCTGCCAGAGGCGATGTCCATCCATGTGGAGACGGGGACAGACACACACCCTGCCTCTCTGCCCGACCAACCAACCAACCAACCAACCAACCAACCAACCAACCAACCAACCAACCAACCCACCCTTCTGGGTCACAGTTTAGCTGATGCTGGGTCTCAGCCAGCGTTCCCACCCATGACTGCTCCTGCAGACCGCGACGCATCATTTTTCAGGGCAATTTTTCCTTTCCCCTCAGGTTAAATTTTTCATAAAATCACAGAGTAACTAACAGTTGGATGTGGAGGTTGTGACGCATGGGTTTCAGGGAGATCTTATTTTTCCCCTGGGGTCAAATACTTCATAGGCTGATGGAAGAGTTGGGCACATTTGCAAACAAGTCCCCAGCCTTGGTGCAAGGAATGGGGTGGGTGACTGGCCAGTCCCTGCCATCTCTGTCCATGAGCGACCCAACAGCCAGGGTACCCCCACCCCGCTCCCCTGCTGCCAGCAAGCACACTCAAAAAGCCAGAGGTTAATCCCCAGGGAGGAGAGAAGGGCA
This sequence comes from Pedionomus torquatus, assembly GCA_013398155.1. Classification (NCBI taxonomy): domain Eukaryota; kingdom Metazoa; phylum Chordata; class Aves; order Charadriiformes; family Pedionomidae; genus Pedionomus; species Pedionomus torquatus. The sequence continues at coordinate 20,148 of VZRU01019488.1, read as the reverse complement.
GGAGAGCTGGCGCAGCGCGAGGGCTGCAATGCTGCCGGCTCCCTGGTGCTACCGGCAGCAGCGGGCGATGCAAGAGCAATGTGCAACGTAGCGCGGTGCTCTCCAGGGCTGGAGTAGCTTTCCAGGACTGAGCTGCGCGGATTGGCCCGGAGCACCCCACTCTCCTCCCTCCCTAACCCCCCCTCTCCTTCAGCACCCTCAACCCACCGGAGATTGGACAGCCGGGTGCCACATGGCAGAGAGGAACCAGGATAAAAGATGAGCTGGACTTGGTGACTGTAGCATCCGCAGCAGAACAGCCGGGAGAAGTTTGCAGAGAGGTGGCACCAAACTTCCCTGGCTGCGTCTCAACGAGCTGGTGCAGGGAAGGACAGGCAGACGGACGGGCGGACGGACGCCGGTGCTGCAGCCACCCAGGGACATCCGTGAGGTGAGCGCCAGCTGCAGAGCGTCCTGTCCCCTCTGCACCCAGCCATGTCCCCAGTGGTGAAGGAGAAGAACCACGTGCGCTTGGTCTTCTTGGGGGCTGCTGGCGTTGGCAAGACAGCCCTCATCCGTCGCTTCCTGATGGACACCTTCGAGCCCAAGCACCGGCGCACCGTGGAGGAGCTGCACAGCAAGGAGTATGAGGTGAGTGGGGCCACCGTCAAGGTGGAAATCCTTGACACCAGTGGCAGCTACTCCTTCCCAGCCATGAGGAAGCTCTCGATCCAAAACAGCGATGCCTTCGCCCTGGTCTACGCTGTAGATGACGCCGAGTCCTTTGAAAGCATCAAGAGCTTGCGGGAGGAGATCCTAGAGGTGAAGGAGGACAAGTTCCCTCCCATCGTGGTGGTCGGCAACAAGGCAGAGAGCGGGGGCGAGCGGCAAGTGCCAGTGGAGGATGCCCTGTCGCTGGTGGAGCTGGACTGGAACAGCTGCTTCGTGGAGACGTCGGCCAAGGACAACAAGAATGTCCTGGAGGTTTTCAGGGAGCTGCTGCAGCAAGCCAACCTGCCCAGCCGGCTCAGCCCCGCGCTCTGCAAGAGAAGGGAGACGTTGCCCAAGGAGCAGGCGCTGAGGCCACCCATGAACAAGACCAACAGCTGCTCGGTGTGCTGAGCCGGCCACCCTGGGGCCGGGAGGAAGGTGCTAGCAGCAGTGGCACCAGCTGGAAAAACTCAGGTGGGCTGGGTGGGGAGAGGTGCTGCCTCGGCCAAAACCATCCCTGCTGCCTCCCACCCCTTCCCTCCTCTTCCCCACCCAGCCCACCGGCACCGGTGAGAGTTGGAGATGACAAGAAGGACGGACTTGGAAGGGACATTGGTCACCCAAAGGGCATGGGGAGAGGGTGAGTGCCCGAAAGGTGCCCTGGGGGACTACTGCTAGTCAGCCGGGATGTCATGTCTCTGTCATGGTGAGCTGGCAGGCAGGAGGCAGGCAGGAGGCAGGCAGGCAGCTCCCCGCATGCTGGGAACGGGGGACTAACAACAGGTCTTTGGCTGCATGTGTCAGAAGGCAGATGCGGGTGCCGGTGCATCACACCCGCCAGTGCCCCTCTCCCAGGTCTCCTTCGAGTCCTGCGTCACCTCACCCCATGTGCCTGCACGTACAACCTCCTGGCACGGCTTATGGTCACGCCAGATCCAGTGTCCAAAGTAGTTTTGATTTTGTACCTCGGGTAGGCACATAGAGCATGCGACAGGGCAGTCTATGCACCTTGTCGGTTTTCTCTTTTCTATTTTTGTGGGGTTTTTTTTAAGCATTCCGAATAAACACCTTGTTGCAAAGCGGAGCTGGGAAACGCCTGGCTTGCTTTCTCCTGTACTTCAAACACTGCAGTGCCCTGTCATCAGTGTTTTACACCCAGACCCCTTATCCCCGAGTTTGCTTTCCCTCCTCCATTCTTCCATGGAACAGCAGGGTAGGGATGTTTGGGGTTATGATTTTCCTTCACAATTTAACCACTGAAATTTTTCTCAAGCATGAATAACTAGAAAGAAAAACGGCTCTCCTCACGTCCAAGGGCAGAAAAGAACAACAGCCATTAAAAGACAGCTGACCCACTGAAATAAACCCCATAAACACATTAAAATGAGATAATGAAAGGGGTGGGAGAAGGGCATGGAAGGGCAGTATTTGCTGTGCTTTAGCATGCGCTGCACTGATTTACTCGCCGCTCGCACCACCCCTCCCTGCTGTAACAAGCATTTAACCTGCTCAGCAGCCGCACAAACGTGATAAATAAAGATATTAAGGTTTAGGGGATTTAAGAGTCATTCACCCTGATCCAGACCCAAGGGAGCTGGGCAATTTGGGGTCCCTGGCTTTCAGAAGCCCAGCCCTAGAGTCTGGTGTGCTCCTGCCCAGCCAGGATGGGCAGGCTGAAGCAGAATCGTGCCCAGTGATCCCAGTCCTTTCTCAACCCAGAAAGGCATCCTCGTGGGCATCCCTCATGGGGGTCTCCCACTGC
>VZRU01019485.1:2567-37516 GCA_013398155.1 Pedionomus torquatus | reverse complement strand
CGGCCGTAACGGCTCCGGGGCGCAGGAGGAGCGGGCGCTGTGGCTTTGCATATGGTGTTCCCTCTTCAGGCACGCACGCCCCGCGGAGGCCGTGTCCCCGGTCACCGGCGGGTCTGCAGGGCCGCAGCGGCCATATAGGCCCTGGTAGGAGCAAGCAGTAGGGGCTCAGCCCTGTCGCTGGGCCATGAGTTGAGTCTGGGCCTCGGACTCCGTGTCAGCCGCCGGGGAACGGGAACGTGCACCGTGACACCCCGGCTGCCTGGCCGCCGCACCCTCTGCCAGTGAAAGCACAGGACTGTTGCCCCTGGTACATGCAGCTTGCTTCCTAAAGAAGAAAAATCATCTTCTGGAAGCGAGCACCCCGTATGCTTCTTCAGCTGGGTGTCTGAACTTTCCCTTTTGCTGCTAGGCACGAACGAATTGACATGAGTGTCAATAACAGGTTCTGTCACCTGTTGGCATGGTAGGAGCAGACGCTCGCGCTCACTGTAGAAATACTTCTTGTACAGCTGTTCCAGTGCCACATGGCAGCCTTCAGCGGCTGAGGCGGGGGGCAGCTGCCCTCCCAGTCAGCACAGAGGTGTTGCTCTCTGCTGTATTGCTACAGGTTTAGGGGGTAGGGAAGCTTTAATGCCAAAGTGCAATATGAGCTGAATTAGAGCTTGCTTCCAGGGCTTGAACTGTGACTAGCCTGGGTTTGCACGGTGTTCTCCTCAGGTACAGAATGCACAGCTTTAATGCACGGCATCCTGTGTATGAGCAAGGAGATGTGGCACAGTGCAGTTGGGCAATGGACACAGCACTAGTAGCATGGGAAAGCAACGGTGCTAAGACAACAGAGTAACCTTTGAAAGCAGGCAGTCCACTGCCATTAAGAAAGCTTTCTGAAGTGTACTTTCATCCTACATGTCCTTTCGGAGAAAAATATCACATAGTGATTTGCTAGTAAAAATACTATGGGATCTATAATACTGCTTTTTTAATTGATGACCCGAAGACATATGTGTATTTCTACAGACAGATCCTGTGAAATACAGCTTTGTTAACAACTGTGTCTGTAAGTTCATTGAGTCTCTTACGCTAACCAGCCTGTTAGTAAGTCTTTCTGTCTTCTGCTGGCAGTTACAGATGTGATAGCTTACAATCAAACATTTCATCCAGCCTTAAATCACTGCATATGACAGACCACCTAGTACAAGTCCACAAATTTCTATTGCAAATCAGAAGGGCTTTTAATGTGAAAAACTTATTTCTTTGTGGGGAGAGTAGAATGGAAGTCAGGTAACTAGAAGCTTCAGCCCCCTGAGGAAGGAGAGCAAGTGGTATGGTTGATGACTTTTACTGGTAGTCTGTTCCCTCACATGCTTTCCAGAGAGCCACGTAACATCCCCTTCCTCCTGTCTTCTACACGCACATGTGTCCTCTCCACCCTAAGGAAAGGAGAGGGAGCACCTACAGTGACTATATCTACTGTGCACATTTAGGTTAAGGCATGACTGAGGTTGTTTATATGTCTCATCATGATATTTGTCTTGTGTCCACCACATTACAGATGATACCAGCATTGTTTTTATTCTTCTGATGGTTTGTCATTTATATATATGTGTATATATATATATAAAAACAGTATTACCTGTGTAATGAACCAGTTGGCTTTGGGTGGGAAGTGTGCTTTGATAACGAAAACTATCTGTTTCTTCAGAACATCTGTAATAGTTTTACTTAAAAGTAAAAACCCCAGTCTTTAAATGATCTTTTGGTATGTTTTCCAGTAAACTTAAATTTTGGTTTATATCTAAGTGAAGCTTGATTCTAAGTTATTCATTGTTATCTAATATAATAAACATGTAAAGTGGTTGCAAAAAAAATATTGCTGAATTTAGTGTTTATGGGCTATCTCTAACAAAAGCCTCATTCTGGTTCTTTGGTGTAATTAGGAAAACAGTCCATAAATGAAGATTTCCTTTTTGCTCATTTAAGCTAATATTTAAAGCGAAATTTTTAATTAAACTTTAATTTTTTTTTAAGGGGACAATACACCTATTCCGCAAATCACAGAGATCATTGGTTGGAAAGTTAACACATGAATTCAGGCTGGTTGCAGCAGATAGGAGGGTAAGTATTTCTTTTTAAAAATCAATAATAATAAAAAAGATGTTAGCTGTGATAAGTTAAAATACATTATTAACTTGAGTATATTTTGGGACTGTTTCTTTGAAATTTTCCAGCTGTGCTTAAAAAAACAAGCAGCTATGAATATGGGTTCCTTCCTATACATTGTCCCTGTCATTAAGTGTTCTGCAGAATTTTATTTATATTTTATGTATTCAGTGGAACTGTAAATTGAATATGCAGAAATGTTTTCGGGACCTAAGTTCCAGCACAAAGAAAGGAACCCACTAATGTCAAGTTGCTAAGTCTGTATAAAAAAGTCAGATGGAGTGTGCTGTAGTTAAATGCAAATATTACACAGGGGTGATTTTTTAGATCAAAAAGGGATTTTAAGTATGGTGCACAAACGCTGTTTATAAACAAGTTTTGAGACAATCTATAGAGTTGAAAATAGAATATGGCCTAGTTCTAAAATGAGTTGTAAATTTTTGGGAGGGAGGAGAAGCCAGTTTTGCTTGCATGATGAAGTACTGCAATATTGTTTTTTACAACCAGATACATATATTTTTGTCCTGTAAGTTTTGGAAGATGTAAAATACCTATTTATTTTTATCAACAGTCCTGGAAGATCTTGCTGTTTGGTGCTATAAATTTAATATGTATTGGCTTCCTGTTAATGTGGTGCAGCTCTACAAACAGCATAGGTAAGTAGCTCTCTGGTAGTAAAACTACACCCAGCTACCATGTGTTTCTTAGCTTGTGAAGTTCCAACATACTGAAAAAGCAAATTTCAGTACATAATGGGGTTAGGTGGCTGCACAGCCAGGTTTGGAAAGTGCTTCCTTTTGAATTGCTACAGTCAGTTTAGAATCATTTCTTGCAGGTAAGTGTGAATGGGTGAAAGTCCTTCAAAGTTTGCAAGGTTTTCCAGATCTGGCGTTTTCCTCCTACAGTACACTTTTTAAGATCATAAAAAAAGTAGACTTCTAAGCTAGTCCTCAAAGCTGTTTCTTATATAAATAGTAGCAGTGACATACAGAGACCCTCACTTGCAGTTGAATGAAGACATTTATAGTGTGGCAAAAGGCTTCTCTTATTCCAGGAATGCCCCTTTTCAATATTTGATATATCTTCTTCTTTTGTATAGGGGCTCTATGATGTTTCCCATCATCTATACTGAAAGTAGAATATCTTACATTTTTAATTTATAACATGGGTTTTCTTGCAGTCTTAAGATGTGTCAGAGAAGGAACACAAGTTTAAAAAAATGTTGAACCTACTTTTCACAGCAACAATGTACATAAGAGACCTCTTGCTTTGGCATATGATATATTGCTAGAAGATCTGACTTTCTTGGTCAGGAGCTTGGTCACAAGCTTTTTTGTATCTGACATTATTCCATGCTTTATTAGAATGAGGATTCCTATAATCAACCTGTTTATGAACTTAAATATATTGGAGTGTTTAGGACATTATATGTTTAGGACACATACAAAAGACAGAGAGACTTGCTTTATCAGTGGAGGCAGTTTAGATAGAAGGTGAAAAAGAGCAGCAGAACAGAGACTTAAAGGAATACAAGTGATTTTTGCATTGAATAATTATATTGAGTTTTACTGTTTGCTTTTTTTTTTTTTTTACAGCTTTAACTGCTTACACATATTTGACAATCTTTGATCTTTTCAGGTGAGCTTTTTTCCCATGTAGTCATACTGTTCATTTGTGCCTGTCTCTGTATATTTCTATACATACTAAATTTAACTACTGATACAAACACATGTTATTTAGAGTCATCAGGACAGAAACGCTAATTGGTTGTTTGCCTATAGCTTAAATGATTATAAAATTGTATGTTGCAATAAATAGAGAATGGCTAGAAACAAATCAGTCACAGATTTCTCTGTGCAGATGCGTAACATAAAACAGAATCTAGCATCAAACTGTTATCTGGTGGTTCACTTAGAAAATTTTCTTAATGCCACAGTCATTGGTTCTGAAGTATCCCTCAGTTTTAGCATCGGGAAACAAGAAGTATGTGTAATCCTATTTCTATTTCAAGAGCTAGATCGCATGCACTCTGCCAGTGAGGTCATTAGATATATTTAGTGTTTTTCTTGTTTCCTAACAAAATAATATTAAAACTACTTTGTGTGAAATTTCTGAACACTTTTGATAATATTGATAATACAGACATGAAGTATATTAGATTCTTACCTGAGAAGCAGATCGATAGCAGTGGTTGGGAAATACACTGCATAAAATGCATGGGTTTTTTAATTATTAACTTAAATTATCTTCTTTTATAAGCTCACTAGCTTATGAAAAGTAGGGATCAGGTATCTGCAGGGCTTTTTGCCCACTACAGCTTATCTGACTGATAGTAAAACGTTTATAAACAGTAGTGGCAGACAGGTGGTAAAGAAAAGGAATGGTTGCTATAAGCACAAAAATACTTAACTTGATCTGTGACTGCATTAGAATTGTGATAGAACTTTGATGAATCTCATGTTTTTCTTAGAATTTTGTATCTGCTAAGTTAGTCATCTTGACTCAAAATATTTTTTTTCATGTTGGGAAGTTTTGATGTTGTATTTTGTGTTTGTATAGAATATTATTTTGTAGTTTTAGGAGAAGATGGAATGCCCCTGGCACAGACATATTAGATTAACTAGGGGATGGACTAGAACTAACTCACAGTGATCTCTTTCAAGAGTTTTGATTTGCTGTAAGGGAGAACAGCATTCAGTATTTCTGCTGCAAAAAGATTTTTTTTTTGTTCTTTTATTTTTATCATCTTCCTGGTGGTTTATAATAGTCTTACTAAGTATATTAATTTAATATTTTGTATATGAGCAGTATTATTTCCCCTGCTTTTACACCCCACAGTTGTGGATCAGGTTGTGAGGATGTGATTGTTCAGCAGCTGTGGGGATGGGTTGCTGATCCAATCTGATTTAACACTGTCATTAATTAAGAAAGGGCTGCATAAAGGCACAGATGGCACTGAATCCGGGTGGGTTCCAATAAAAAAAAAATTGTTCAGAGGGGTCAGTAGAGGCAAAGTAGGCAAAGGAAATGAGACTCATCCTAGAAAAATTCAAGCTAGTATCATGGGGATAAAATAATTGGAATTTCAGATGTTCAATATGAAAGAAACTTGGAAAGGAAATGGCAAGAGACCTGTGGCTGTCAGCGAATGGCCAGCTAGATTAGAGCTACTGTAGATGAATGCAGCAAGAAAAAGTAAATCTCTTTCAGAAAAAGTCATGGAGTACATGCAGACTAAACACTGATTGTGCTATTTTGTGTCAGAACCTCAGTGTAAAAATGCATTGCATTTGGAGTTATGGTAAACTTGCTTTAGGGCAAGTGATATTCTACATTGAAGAAGGTTAGTGGTAACCTTTGTAAGCACAGCATGCCATAAGTACAGCATTAGGCTGTCTCCTAGTGTAAGGAATTAGACCAACTACCAATTATTTGCTACTCTCTTTCTGGGAACAACTGAGACATCATTATGCAGACTCAGTGTTATTCCCAAGCACAACTCTTTTCTGGATTCGCTGGAACCCTCATTGTGACAATGATGGAGGGGTTGAGTTCCTGGTAAGACGTTGTTATATTTCTTTGTTCAGTTCTGGTGGCTGAAGAACTGGGCAGAGAAGAACCTAATGAGATTCAACAAGGGCAAGCGTAGGGTTCTGCACCTGCANTAAGGGATTGAAGCATCTCCCTTACAAGGAAAGGCTGAGAAAGCTGGGATACTTTAGCCTGGAGAAGAGAAGGCTGGGGGAGACCTTATCAGTGTTTACAAGTATCTAAGGGTGGGTTGAAGGAGGATGGAGCCAGACTCCAGTGGTTCCCAGTGACAGGAGGAGGGGCGATGGGCACAAGCTGGAACACAGTAAGTTCCATTCAGATAGGAGGAAAACCTTCTTTATGGTGAGGGTGACAGAGCACCAGAACAGGCTGCCCAAGCGGGTTCTGGAGTCCCCTTCTCTGGAGACCTCCAAGACCTGCCTGGATGTAGTCCTGAGTAATGTGCTCTTGGCAATCCTACTTTAGCAGGGGAGTTGGACTAGATGATCTCTAGACATCCCTTCCAACTCCGACAATTCCATGACTCCATGATATTTGTACATTATCCAGTTTATAAAGGCTGCAGTTATTTATCATAGTCTAATTGTCCCTTTTTTTCAGTTTGGTAACGTGTCTAATAAGCTACTGGGTAATGATGAAGAAACCCAGCCCAGTCTATTCATTTGGGTAAGTACTAATAGAAGATTTAGTGTTTGATAATACAGCATTTGATATGTTGCTGACTATCGTTGCGTGTCCCCTGTAGCACTCATGACCAACAAACTGTGTGTCAAAGACCTGAAAAATAAGGGGATCCAAGACTGATGCTGTAAAGAACAGTTACAGGATAGGGGAGGGACAGGAAAAAGAATTAAGAAATGCTTAATTTTGAGCTGTTTGTGATGAGTGGAGTGTTGGCATAAAAGAAATTGAAAATAATGCCAATTCCATAAAATTTCCAGTTTCTTCCTATCTGTCTGCTCTTGAAAGAATTGGAAATAGTAGGTTTATCCTACTGGATCCTGCACAGACCAGAATGCATTTGATGCGTTGTTCAATGTTCAGAGTTTCTAAACTGAATTCTCAAATTTCAGGTTTGAAAGGTTTGAAGTTCTAGCCGTATTTGCATCTACAGTTCTGGCACAGCTTGGTGCTCTTTTTATACTGAAAGAAAGGTAGGGATATGTACCAACTTCTTTTATTTTTTTTGTTATGTACGAAGATATTCCAGACAGAGCAAAAACATATGCATTCTAAAAACGTAGAGAGAGATTGTAGAAAAAAGTTCAGATTTTTGAAAATATTGCTAAACCTAACTGTTCACTTATATTGATTAAACTGCAGGTAGGCTTTAGATGAAATTATAGGAATCAATAAATGTAATTACATAGCCTTCAGGGAAAAGACTCAGTGTTCTTAAGAAGCATATTTTTCCAAAAAGTTAGGTATTTAATTTAATGAGTTTCCCTATACATCCTGACTTTTAAAGTTCATTAAGAAATAAAACTTATTTGTTTTCTTTGGTTACTTTATGAAGGAAAGCAACTTCATAATATATTAAGGATCTGAATGTTTACACTGTCACCTTGACCAGTCCCTCAAAATTTGCTCAAGTATTAACTTAACATACCACCTACAGTTGGATACATTTGTTTTTTAGGAGATTAGCCTAAAAAATTATCTTAGTCTTTAAAAGTTAAGAGGCTTTTATTAACATCTGGAATTTAAAACTAGGGCAGCGTACCTTCCATTTTTCTGTTCAAAGGCTCTTATTTTCACTGTGAAGGGCTATGTTGACAACTTAGCAATTTTATACTATACATTGGTCTGCTGTACAAAAAATACACTGGAATGAATTCTAATAATGATGCACTCTCAAAGCCTCCAAGTTTTCCAACATCAATTTTAGGAAATTCCCAAACTTATCATAGGTTTGTGGGGTTTTTTTCAGTTGATGTTCACTCCTTATTTTACTGGTGGGAAAGGAAAGATTTGTATCTTCAATGCAGTATCCCACATCTCCTTTATTTGGCCTAGTTTAGCAAGTGGCTCTAAGTCAGGGATTTCTGACTTAGTTTCTTGTGGTAGCCAACACCGGTGGTGGCAGTAGCAGTACTTTTTGGCTTGGTCATTTACAAGCATCTCTTTTTGTGTGTAGGCAGTATTTACAGTAGCTCGCAACTATGTGGCACAGTTTGGAAGTAGTCAGGAAATCTAAATTGAAAAGTATGCTTCAGGTATCAAAGCTTTATTGTTTGAGTGTAACTCAAATTTTCAATTATTTTTGTAGTGCAGAGCGGTTTCTGGAACAACCTGAGATACACACGTAAGAAATTATTTTGACGTGTAAAGTGATAGTTTTTTCAGTGTCCATTTGCATTTCTAATTCTTAATCTAGCATGTATTAGTTATGCAAGTACATTCAACGCCAAATTGGTTTTGGTGCCTTCGTATTTGTTTCAAACTACTTGCAAGCTTTGTTGCAAACGTTTTTTTTTGAGGTACAATTGAAATGTAATGCACACGCTCTCTTAAATAATGATTTAACTATGTATTGCTGGTTTTGCTAGTTTAGTTACTCTTGTTTCTTATGGGGGCCTCTTAGGAGGCCTGGTGTGTGGGGGGAAAGGATGCCGTGATCATTAGGGAACTGGAGGTGTTGCAAAGATGATGAAGACTGGAAAGAATATAGGGAACGGAAAAGAAGGTTGCTGAAGACTGGGACATGGAATGTATGGTGAAGTTGAAGTTCTCCTAGGAAAGGGTAGGGGCATAGGACATAATTCCATAAGAAACTAAGCTTTTTTATCTCTACTGCTGAGGGAAAAATGTATTTATATCTTCAAAGGACAAACATATATGCAGTTAGTAAAGAAGTTTGACTCAATATTATGAACTTCATGTACAGCCTAAGGTGATAACGCTAACGTATGAAGTTCAGTGATTTCATATAACCCTAAAATGATAACACATTGCCTGTTATGCATTATACTAGTTTATCTTACTCTTGTTTTCAGTCTCAGTGAAAGATATCAAGTCAAGTATTTTGATACTGTTACTAGTAATTACAGCTTGATTTCCTGTTTTGTGATGATGTGAAATTAAGATCCTCTGTTTTTTTCTTCCTTCCTAGAGGGCGACTGCTGGTTGGTACTTTCGTGGCTCTCTTTTTCAACTTATTTACAATGCTTTCCATTAGGAATAAACCTTTTGCTTATGTCTCTGAAGGTATGTGATAAATTAATTTACAACAAGAATTGGGAAAAGATTTTAATGTTCTTATTTTTATCAAGGTATAACTTGTCTGGTAACTTTCTTAACTAGCGGGTATATATTACTATTACCTCCATTAATATTACTTCATGCACTTTAGAATTACTATCCAAACTTCAACTCTAGTTTGTTTATAGAGCTCTCTCATTAGTATGTAGTCATTAATATAATAAACTGAGTTTCATTTTAGTGCTGAGGTACCCTTTATTTTCTTTCTTTTGGGTTCAACCAGTGAAGGTCGTCTGACAGATACCAGAACTTTGAAGACATTTTAGACATGAAGACATTAATAGATTAAAAATAAATCAATGTGATAATTCTTCTTAATAGCACTCTTAGCTGAGACTTTTTCACTGTGAAGTAGGCTTGCAGTCATTTCTGCTAACTGTAAATTGCTTGTAATTATATGTTATACTTTATATTATAGAAAAGATAATTGTGATGGTTATGATCAGTAATTATATTTGTATTTAATCATATGATACAGGTATTTTACTTAGTCCCCAGAAAAGTCAGGCACTTAGGGTTTTTTTAAGTGACAGTGCATCTGTTGAGATACATTTATTCATTCATAGCATACTGGGTTTTTCCCTTAAAATAAAACTTTAAGTGTACTTTAAAACGGGTACTTCTGCTCATAGTAATTTTATTACCTTCTTTCTTTTGCAGCTGCCAGCACAAGTTGGCTTCAGGAGCATGTTGCAGATCTTAGTAGAAGGTAAAGCTTTATAATGTTTGCCAAAATTGTTAGCTTTTGGAAGGTGGTGTTCTTTTTTGTGTGTAATAATGATTTGGATGGGTGCTGAGGCATAAACCGTTGTGTATTACAGCCTTTAAAATAGCTTTACCTGCTGTAGGTCTGGTGTATGAATTGTAGAGCAATCATTGTCTATCATATTACTCAGATACATCACTCTAGTAGAAATAAATCTTCTGCATAACTTTCCCTTTGAGTGTGTTCAGTGCGTTGTATGTAATTTTCCCTGGATGAGGTGAGGTAGTAGCTTTGTCCTGTACGAGCCTGAACTGCATTTCTCAACAATCACTACTGGTTATAGTTTGTGTTTGTTTATGTTGTGTGGTAGGCACGTGACTTAGGATAATTGCAGTTTAAATGTGATGTATAAAATAGGTTACTCACTGAAATATAGCTACGGAAACTCCACCTGTCCAGCAGCAAAATGGAAAGTCTGTGTCTGCCACGGGCTGAAGCAGTGTTGCTTATTAATCTTGTCTGTTAACTCTCTTGCTTGTACTGGATATCTGAATGCAAGATAACATTGTTTGCAAATAATTTTGTCAGATGACAGAAATGTTTACTTTGAGCCATACATGTTCTTCCAAATACTTATGCTGTCAATATCCAAAAATGTTAAACCATATTGTGTAACATGTTAAGTACGCTGCAAAGCCCATCTGTTTCTGCAGGTTGTGATTTTTGTATACAGTTGAGAAAAGCAGAGCACTGGTTCGTTACACAGAATTGATTTTATACAGATACAAGGTATTACATCGTCAGACCCAAATGCTGCAAAACAGCTTTGGGGGACTAACAATAGTGTTTCCCAGGTACCTGGAGTTTCATTGTAAAAAAAAAAAAACAAACACCTGTGAATAGCAATCACAGACACTAGCAGAGTTTTTCTTTAACAATGCGATAACACAGCGTTATGTGTGGAGACAGACAGATAACTTGAAGGGCTCCCAGATCAAGGCTTTAGAATTACTACTGGGTTTTGAGAGAACCTGTAGACAACTATGCCAACAATTAAAGAAAAAATACTAAATTTTGCTAGTATGTGTGCAGCTACTTCAGATGTGTTCTGTGAAGCTGTGCTGACTGCAAAATACCTGCACCTGTATGTAATTATGTTAATTGAAATTCTTACAGGATCTGACCAGCACGTGATGTCTAAACATAGGTTGGCTCTAAACAGAGCAGCAAAATATTTCATGTTGAAATTTTGCAGGATGTGACACGCACTTACATTCACTAGGAAGTACAGAAATCCTTTTCTCTCTTCATGCTACCATTGACAGGAGATAACTATAAATAAATGACTGTTCCCAATGTTCCCTCGTGGGTTTTTTGGTCTCCTCTTACCCAGCTAGCTGGTCTTCTCCCTCTTTGCAGACTCCATGGGTTAGTTAGCTTTGGCTTTAGAACAGTTTTTCACACCAAGATGGCAGGTGGATTGAAGGCTAGAGATATGCAAACCTCCCAATATTTGCATTTATGTAATAGCAGTATCCAAACCTATGAAGTTACTTGTGTACAGCTGACACAGCTAGCTGTTACCAGAAAATAGAAAGTAGCACAAGGTAGTAGGCATTTTAAATGTAGAAAAACGGTATAAAGATTAGCGTAGTATAACGTGTAGATGGGAAGGTAGATTTAAAGTGAATTTAAGATGCAAGAGGTTAAGTATTAGTTTCAGATATGAGAGAGGATGTCACATGTATCTAAAGTTGATTAATTTTTGCTGACATGAGACTATTACAGAACTTTGAGCAGAATTTGAAGTGCCTTTTCAGTCCTCAGAGACATCATTTGCTGTGACTACAAGGTGTATTTGAAGTCAAATGCTGAAATTGTGGGCGTAACTCTTTTGCTTTTTGAACTAATGATGAACAGTTAGCTGACAGCTGCTTTTTCTGGTTTGTTCCAGTATTTGTGGAATCATCCCAGGATTGAGTAGCATCTTTCTGCCACGAATGAACCCTTTTGTCTTGATTGATATTGCTGGAGCTCTAGCTCTTTGCATCACGTATATGCTCATTGAAATCAAGTACGTACAGTTGTTGTTTGAAAAAAAGTAACTCTCTTTGTATCCAGTTATGGGAAATTGGATTTTTTACATGAAAGGAATGATCTTGTCAAAAACTGTATTTTGTATGAATGGGACTGCAACTCCATGAATATATTACTCTTTTTTGAAAGATGTATAGTTCAGATGAGATTAGTATGTGTAATTCTTTAAGCATATATAATTATAAAGAATGAAAAAGAATCAAAAGAAAACTCTTATACCTTTCAAAAATGTTAATACCTGTTTTTCTTTATAATTGCTTTTTCTCTCCAGCAATTATTTTGCTGTAGACACAGCCTCTGCTATAGCGATTGCTTTGATGACGTTTGGTACCATGTATCCCATGAGTGTCTACAGTGGGAAAGTACTACTCCAGGTAAGGCCATGTCACAAAATAAGGGGGTTTTGTGGTTTCAGCTTTGTTAAATGTCCTTCTTTTAAAAAAACTCATAAAATATGTGTTAAGCATTTGAATAGGAAGTGTTCCAATGGGCATTTGTGATGTGCTAGAACAATTTTAAGGGCAGTAGAAATCATGAAGTCACAAGATTTTATTGCGTAATGCCATTGGTCTCTTGTGTATTCAAACCAGACTAAAAGACTCTCTTGCTTAAACTAGGTCAGGCACTTTTTAATATAACTTTTTTCTTCTTCTTTTTTTTTTTTTTTTTTTTTTTTTTTTCTTAAAGACAACTCCACCTCATGTGATTGGCCAGTTAGATAAGCTTCTTAGAGAGGTAAGTCAGTGTATAATACATGACAGTGTCCACAGCCGACATTAAATAAGCATTCAGGAATACAAAGAGGTTTTTGTAAGTAGTCTAAGAAGATTGCTAAAAAATTGCTTTTTATATATTATTTTTTAGTTGCATGTAGAAAATACGGATCTTGCTATCTGAGATGAATAGGGTCATCCAGGTAGCGAGAACAAATCTGTTAAAGTAGTGCAGGCTGCTGTTTTATTACATAAATTCAAGCTACCATTGAAGAAGTTTACAAATGTGATTTGGGGGAGGAAAAGGAGTACAGGCAGCTGTTGACTTACATCATATCAAGCTGAGAAAATAGTGCAGTTTTGCAGCAAGTGTTACTTGAAATGATTTAACTTTTTGGATGGATTTGGATGTTTAAGGGTGGCAAAAGTAGAGTAGATCAGCATTAGTGGCATCATTTACAGACGTATTCTGTAGTATGAAAGCTGTTATTTCACTACTGAAAATGCTTTATTATTCAGCTATGTGTAAAAGTACGTTTCTAAAAGGATTTGAAACATTATCTCTTAATTTATTTTCATGTTTCTTGATGTTTGTGTAAAATTAGGTTTCAACTTTGGATGGTGTCTTGGAAGTTCGAAATGAGCATTTCTGGACATTAGGTTTTGGCACTTTGGTAAGTTATGTCTTTATTGTCTTTTTAGCCTTTGAAAAAGGGCTGTCAGTTACTACTTTAGATTTTTTATTTAAATAAAGTCAGATATTTTTTCTGAAATGTTAAATATAAAAAAGAAATGATCAGAGAGAACTCACTTATTTCTAAGCTGATGCAGGTATGTTGTGATAGCCAGAAAATTAATACTCATAGAATTCTTTTTCTCTGCTTCTGAATTCTTCCAGTATAGATATATATATAGAGAGAGAGAACAAGCTGTGAACCACATTCTTTATCAAATATGAACTTCAAAAGCATGTGAGGGGTTGTTTTCTGTCCTGCACTCTTCTGCAGCAGTATTTCATGGCAAATGAGATAGCATTACTGAGAGGAAGGCAAGGGCAGCCCATAGTTATATGTACGTCCAGGAGAAACTAGTCTGAGTTCCACAAGGGGCATTGCCTCTGTTCTTGCTCATGGTCCCAGCTTGAGCGTGCCTTCCATGCGCGTTGTCCTCTTACCTGCTCCAACAGCACAGTGATGATGTTTTTTCCTAATACTGGAATATGGAGTTTGTCTGCACTTTGTTCTTCATTTGGGATGCTTTTTTTTTCCTGGCTGATGCCTTTTCTTTCCTGCCTTCATATATTTTATTTATAGTTTGGTTTTAGGACTCAGCCTTCCTGAATGATGATCTTGATATGTTCATAAGAGATCAACGCTATAGGAAAGATCAAAATGTATCCTAATTACGGAATTACTTAGTACGTTTCTCAGTTTAATCAGTAGTCTCCACTGCAAAAGGTCTTTGCATAATTCTCTGCAGGATAACTTATCTCTTCTTGAATGCATATGGAGAGTCGTTATTGAAGTGCCAGTTAACAGCCAACTTATTTTTATCACTTTCTAGGCTGGATCAGTACATGTCCGAATTCGGAGAGATGCAAATGAACAAATGGTACTTGCCCATGTCACTAACAGATTATACACATTGGTCTCTACCTTGACTGTTCAGATTTTCAAAGATGACTGGATCAGACCTACCTTATCATCTGTGCCTATTGCAAACAATATTCTGAACCTTTCGGATCATCATATTATTCCAATGCCATCTTTGAAAGCTGCTGATAATTTGAACCCTGTTACATCCACTCCAGCTAAGCCCAGCAGCCCACCACCAGAATTTTCTTTTAATACACCAGGCAAAAATGTGAATCCAGTCATCCTTTTAAACACTCAGACGAGGCCCTATGGATTGGGCTTTAATCATGGATCCGCACCCTACAGCAGTGTACTCAATCAAGGATTTGGAATACCGGGAATTGGAGCAACTCAAGGATTCAGAACTGGTTTTATAAATGTCCCAAGCAGATATGGAACAAACGCTCGTGGTCAACCTCGACCATAATAAACACTGTTATTTATTGTACTTAAGGGTATTGACTTAATTCTTTTATTACCCAATTTTTTATAAACATTTGGAATGTCAGATCATTCTAAATGGCTGGGAACAAGTGCATTGTTCATATTCATGAAATGGTTAAACTGCAATTTTTTTCTTTGCATCAGCAGTAGACTATGTAACACCACAAATATTTTCCAGACTTAACAATACTTTACAGGTAGTTTTTATAGAGTGTCTATTTTTATTCAGCTTTTTATTCACTTTTCTTTATTTTCCCAAGAATGTATTGAGGTATAGCACAACGCTGTGAGAGAGTAAAATTGTGACCAGGTAGCTTTGTTTTTTCTTCTTCTAATGAGAATTGCTTGCAGAATGGCTGAGAGAGTAGGAAATTGCAGAAATACGACTCCCAATTTTTGGAGATGTTATGATTGCTGTATTAAGCCATCTTTTGGCAAAGTCACAATGAGGTTTTGGTTGCAAAAATCCATCAGTATTCATATTGTGGCCATTGTGAAGACAATCTGGCATTTCAGATTCTTATTAATTTTGCGAGACAGTGTTTTTACATTTTTATTGATGCTTTTATAGAAATTCAGATGGTTCAGCAACCATTTTCTAGTTGTAAGTATTCCATATTCATCTCTGATATTTCTTCCTTTTTGGTTTAACTGCAGAATTATTTAGCAATATACTAGGAAATAAACTGTTTCAAACGTAAGATTTTACAAGCACCTCTTTTTATGATTAACCGTATTTAAGATACAGAGCAGATGGCTGTATTATTTCTGAAGCCAGTATTTCATTTTTGACTATGGAAAGTATTCTCTGATTTGATTGTGACTTTGTATTTTTCCTCTTTGTATTTTTTCTGTAGTTTCCAGGGAAAAGGTATCTATATATATTCCTGGTTTATATCCAGACTACAGGTCAGTGATCACTGACGGTTCTTAGTCATTGCTAGAGTGCTTAACCTTTGGGGTACACATGGAACAAGACTGCCTAACTCGTCTCTGTTTCTGCATTATCGTTCTGCTGTACATCTAGAAAGCCATTATTTCTTCAGGGCCTTTCTCAGAGAGCTCTTCCTTCTGACTGTTGTCTCTTTCTTCACTGCTTTCTTTTGCAGAAAGGCCTTTTAGAAATACTTTGGTTTTTTTTCTGTTCTCCTGTGCAGTATGTATCTTCTCATTCCCAAGCTGATACCTCCTCTGCATCTCTTGGCTGTTGAGGAATGGGTTGCCCATTCCTATTGTTTCACTTACAACTCAGGGTGCTATATATTGGCTTCCACCTTGTTAATCTGTATACTGTCTTTCCGTTTGTCCAGGGTGGTTATATGAAGCTGCAGTATCTCAGGGACTCCAAAGATATTGATAGGTTACCTGAAGATAATGGATTTGGTAGAGAAATCTTTCTTGTGTGGAACTGAGTTGAGAAAACAGCCTTCATTTGAATTTTAAAAGACCTGGGGCCTCTTCACACTGGCTGAGGATTTCTTTTTCTGCATAAGGACATGGCTTTCCTTTCTTCCTTTTTTTATTTTTCCCCCTCCACTACCTGTGTTTCTTGCACCAATGCATGGAGGAGGGTGTCACTCTTGCAAACAAAGCAAAGTGACGTTCTGTGTGATGGTGTTTTGCGGGGATGTTATAGGCTGAGGGTAGTGCCCAGCCTGCTGCTGGTGTACCGTCCATGTAAGCTACAAGTAGGGAATCTAGTTCTGTACTTCATTTACAGCAAGAGTAATGGTTTCAGTGCTGTGTTGGAAAATGTAATGACCTGGAAAACTTGCGTTTAAAAATTACAATGAACTTGTAACGATTGGCTGTGTTTCTATGAGGTCAGCATTAGCTCAGTAATCACCTGTTTCGTTACTTTGTCTTTATGTATAGTCTGTCACAGGTGCCATTGCTGCATGGAAATTCACTGAACAGATTCTCTGTACCTCTTGGGTGCTCAACTAGACTGCGCCCTCTACAGCATCTGCTCCACCTTAGAGCCAGCAGAATGTTTACAATATACTACTCTTGTGTGGCCTATTTCAGAATTGTACCTTACTCCAGTTTCATAACCAAACACTTGCCCTTTTTCTGACATTTTAAATACATTGTATTATATTGATTGCATGCCTACTTGTTTTTAGTAGAAAATTAAAGCTCCATTTTATTAAAAAATGAAGCTGATCTTTGATTTGAAATGAGAAGGGAGAATGAGAATCCCAGAATCCTGAGTGCAATATAATCACTTTAACAAAATTATTTTTTGAGTGATTGTTTACAACATATATTATATGTGCAGATGATAAAGATTCTTTTAGAGATTAGAACAGCTCTTTAGCTGCTTTATTGTTATGAATATATATAGAATATTTGTTAAATCATCACAGAGTAAAATGTCTCCTTTTATACGAGGAAAATAAAATCAGCGTCATCCTTAAATAACAAGGAAAAAGTGGTAATTTGTGTACAAGATTTTATAGTTATCTTTTTATATATATTGATTGTTTACGTGATGCTCTCCGGTGATACATCAGTCTCAATAAGCAGATGTCTGAAACTTCAGAACTGTTTTGCTGGGTCTGCTACCAATGTAGGCCGTGTCCTTGTAATAATTCTACAGAAAGCATTTTTACTGCATTTTGTCTTTTCTAATTGTATTTTGCTGTAAGGCAGTCACAATCTAAATGTTTATTTGAAATGTGGTGAATAAGAATTACTAATTTATATTGTCTTCATTCCTAGAGACAGGAATGCTGCCCCAGCTAGAGAAAATAGAGGATAGGTACTCTGTCATTTCTGTCAACCAGCGGATTTGGCACTGTTACTCCCTTAACTTGTTCCAAACAACTGTGATTGTACAGGATCACTTCACTTGTACTGAGGCTCATGATTTATGTGAAAAACTGCATTGTCTTGATATGAAAGGAGCTAGAGCGCCCACTACAATACAAATAACTAATGTAATATGGAGGAGGGTTTGAGCTTCATGTGTTGAGTAGTGGCTCTTGAGTTCATTCTGTTCTGCATTCCCTTCACCCTGGTAATAACCGCATACACCTTTAGGAGGACTTGACAAGCCAGTGACAGCCTCTCATGGGTGGCAGACTGATGATTTTTAATATTTGTTTTTTAATCCACGACTTGAGATGTGATAAATCCTATTCAAGGAGAGAACCTGTGCAGCGATCCTGGTGATTTGTGCAATTGTATCAGTTCAAGTCTCTCAGTTGATTTCTGGATACTTTGTGATATTCAGTGTTGAAACTGAGAGCGTTAGTGATACCGTCCCGATCTTTTTACTTGTATTTTTTGTTTTCTGGTCATTTTATTAAATGGCTGGACTTTCTCCTACCTGCTTGTTCTCCACTGCCTTAAGTAGCAGTGAGAACCCACCTTACACCGTGTCTTTGCTTTTCTGACTACTTCAGGTTCTTGTGCTTTTGGGAGCTAAGATTCCTAGATTCACATGGTTGCTGGGCTGATAGAAGTTTTCCTTCCAGCAGTTATTTTTTTAAACGAATAATGGATTATATCAATTTACTAAGATGATGACCCTCCCTTCTTTAAGTAAATCCTTTTCCAAACTAACACCCAGTTAAGAGATGGCCCTCAAAAAACAAAAACCAAACCCAAAAACATAAGGAGAAAAGCCAAGCCTCTTCATGTTTTGAGAACCACTGAATCATAGTACACCAACCTGTATCTTATTTCTTTGAACTGAGTAAACGTGACTCAAGAACTGCATTCCAGAGATTTGGTGTACTATATGGTTAAACTATGGTTTCGACTAACAGAGATTTAAAAAAAATAGGCTTTTCCCAGTTACAACAATCCTCTGATCCCACACTTCATAATGAAGCCTATTTTAAGTGAACTTTCAAATTCTTGAAGGAGCAGAGTAGCACTGCATACTGCGAATGTGTACAGTGTTTTTCAGAGGTTCTGCAAAGTACAAAGTACCACTAGAGTTCACCAGTAAAAATGAGACAAACTTAGTATTTCTGCATATAACCATTTTGTTACCTTTTTTGCCACTCAGGAGGGTGCAATAGGTGCCTTATACTGCTCAGAGTATTCAAACTTCAGAAGATTTAATTTATTTTTTTAGAATGTTTTCCCATGGGCTGAAGTGGAGGAAAATACGATAATGAAGAGTTCATATAGCTTCGATGTATTCACACAGATGAACGGTAATAGCTGAAAATAAACACATCTGTCCAATTTTTAGAATTTTCATTGCATTCTATTTGAGAAGTTGCATGCAAAATAGAAATACTTTTCACAAATGTTTGGATGAGAAAAAAATGCTTTTAGTTCACCTTGAGCAACAAAACTAGATTGAATTTCATTTTCAGGCTGTCCTGTAATACCAAAATCTTAAAATTTTGCATTGCTGTAAATACATATTTCTATTGTGACTCTAAAATACGTATGTAAATATTGGTTTAGGTTCAGAAATGTTTGCTTTAGGAAAATGTTAAAATACAGGCCAAGTCTGATATGCCTTCAACTCCATAGCTTATTTAATTTTTAAATCTCTTTGGCCAGCATAGAACTTCCTAATGGAAGAACTCTGGAGCAGTAAAATACTGTGGGTTTCTTTTTTCCTCAGTTCATCCTCCTCCAGATGATTTTTTTTTTCTGTCACACGCTCTCATCTTTTTCTCACCAGTGGAAACCATAATTTTGTAGAAAACTTCTGGTTTCTCCTATTGATTTCATTCCAGGCCAGATTTTTGCCAGAGCGTTATGCAGAATTTATTGAATCATTCCAGTACGGAATGTAAAAGCACAGGGTTGTTAAACTGGTAAGTACTTTTTTCTGATACAGGCTATGGCTTGCCCTTAATTTTTGGTGCTTAAACTGGCGTCTTGCTTCTGACTCTCATACTTATTTTACTCTTGATAGATAGCACTTTGCCTTTAAAATTACATTTATATAAGATTACTTCTGATGTAATCTGTATTAAAAACAGCAGTGTTTTTTAATTTATTTGGGGTCAAATTGTGAATGATTCTGACGTGGATGAAAGGTATGTACTGGGGCATTGCTCTGCTACCTACTCTTCTGTATATGTCTCCTGTGCTGCAGTCGCAGCACGATGGGAACTGCCACATGCCTTCCTCTTAGCATCACTCCCACCACCCTTCTCCATCAAAAAGTATCCAATAACCACCAGAAGAAAAATAAAATTTCATTATTTCTCTGCTTCCTGGTGGCTTGCTGTCTGCAGACAAGAGCCCTGGCAGCAATCCTTGCAGGGGAAGGAGGAGAGGGAGCACAGAGGATTGAAAAACCCTTCTGTGTATCAGGAGTCCTAGCAACTCATTTCAGGATGAGGTAGTTTAGTTCAACTTGAAGTAGATGTTTGTTTTAATGGGATTTTTGTCTCTTTTGATAATGTGGTATAAACTTCCATTGCTGAAAACTGCAAAAGCTGGTCAGACCTTCTAAAATCTGTAGCTGACGCTTAAGTCGGGAGGCATTCCCTCCTGGGATCTTAATATGCGACATAAACCAGTGATAACAATCCGGAAAAAGTCTAAGTTTTTTTATTCAGAGGTAAGACATGGAAAGATCATATTCTTTCCAGGCTGAAACTAATTATTATTTAATGCCATCTTATTTGGCTACATGGGGCATTGGGCCAGGAACAGCTGAATCAATCATCAGTCTAGCAAGAGCTATCATATTTTGCTTTGCTTTAGTGCTCTTCAATGCAATTAAATAGCAGATGTGAAGGTGGACAAACATTATTTAGAATGGAGTATGGTTTGTACATTTTATCTATCACAGGTTTAGATATTCCAGTACAAACACTTGGAGGATTTTGCTGAGATTGTCGATAGTGGTTTTGTCAAGGTTTTCTTCTGTGTCCTCCATGGTGTGCCACACTGCAGGAAAGGGGGATGGAATCAGATGTAGGACTGGAACCCCTATAAGGAGGAACAGAATTTGGAGAAAAAATATTGGAGAAGTTCTGTTAAGCCAATTGATATGTCACCACTTAGCTACAGCGTCAGGTAACTACTCAATAAGCTGACTTCAGGGGACTGTGTGTCACTACAGCTTCCTTTTACCTTCTTGGTTTTTTGAAGCCTGTGGCTGTAGCCCATCTGTTTCATTGTGTGTTTCCTAAAGTTGCCCTTTTCTTTTCATTTGCCTCTTCTTTTCTTTCTTTCTCTCCTTTTTTTTTCTTTTTTTCTTTTTTTTTTTCTTTTTTTAAAAAAAGCGTTTGTAGCTAGTTTTATTGACATACTTGCGGTATGGTTTTTTGAGATCCTTTGCATTGTAGCTGTTGGTACCTTGTTCAGGAGCTATGGAAGGGGAGACAAACCACTGCAGCTCCCCAAACTGAAAACTGATTGCCATGTTCTTGTGACGGTGTTACGGTTGTGCACTTTTTGCGGCATTTTTAGCCCTCTCCATAAATTGTGTCTATATTTTTACTCTGTAAAACAGAACCATTGTTGTCCTCCGATAAAAGAACTTCCACTTCAAAGGATCTGTGTGTGTATATATATCACTGTACATCAAGACCACCACATTCTGCAACTTTCAGGTAAAAGAGGAGTTAAATCAGGCTTCTGCTTCCTGATTGATTTTTGGGGGGAGCCTTGTTTCTCTCTAGCCTCTTCCCTGTTTTACTGCTTGTCCTTTCTCGTTTTTTCAGCTGCATACCACTAAGGAATCTGTTTTCTTCACTAGGTATTAATCATGTTATTAGAAAAG
Organism: Pedionomus torquatus; assembly: GCA_013398155.1. Taxonomy (NCBI): domain Eukaryota; kingdom Metazoa; phylum Chordata; class Aves; order Charadriiformes; family Pedionomidae; genus Pedionomus; species Pedionomus torquatus. The sequence continues at coordinate 16,234 of VZRU01019485.1, read as the reverse complement.
GTTTTCAAGTGCAGTCATTTTTTCCCCTATCAGTGTCTCCCACGTAGGATTTTTGATATCCCTGGACAGCCATATGGTGGTTGTGTTGGTTTTGTTGGACATGGGCCCTGCCTTGGTGTGAAAAATGAAAGGTTCATGGAGTTGATGAGCCCTTGGGCTGGAGGCAGTAACCATAGCTCAATGAAGAGAGCACTTGCTTAGAAGTGGAGAGGTGTGGCTCCTCTTGTGCCTGCTTCCAGAGCTGTGTGTGCATTTTGCATTACCCAGTAGTAAACAGAGCATAAGCAACGGTAAAATTAGGGTCTGGATATGAAGATACATCCCTCCTTTCCTAGGTAGATACCCTCTTTGTTGAACTAGTGTTACATTCCTTTTTGGTAAACCCTTCTCCAGCAATGTGACTTGCAGTCCTTGCTGTGGAAAACTTTGGTCAGAAGAGTTTACTACATCTAATAACCTTCTTTGGCCCACCTTAGTTTTGAAGATGCTCTGCTGAGTGCTTGAACCAAGAAGGGCCTCAACTCCACATCCTGAACTTGGAGAAATGCTTTAATCGCTGACCTGTAGCTTGACAAGGTACAACTGCTTTCACTTTCTTTGATTGCATCCCGAAGGGAAAAAATGAACACCAAGTTGAGGCTGTGGTGTGGGTTGTCTGCCAGGAGAAATGCTTAGTTAGGGAATCCTATTTGCAGGTGTCTGCCTAATTCCAGGAGGAATTTCACACGTATTTTGTCCTTTGCTATTTCTGCTGGCTGCTCTATGCACCTTTGCCATCCCTTAAGCTGACAGCTGTGAAATCTCCATTCTCTTCTGGGAATAAGGATGTCTAATCTGAATATGTGAGTTTTTGCATGAGTCAGAGCCTGAAAACTGAAACAGGTAATAGTGAGCATTGCTGTAACTCTGACAACAGATGTTTATAGACATTTTTGTTGTCTGTGAAGATAGGACCTTTGAGTGTTTCACTGCTCCTAGAAACAGTAGCAAGCTGGCTAGTGTGGTATATAGTAATATCCCACTGGATTAGAGTGGTTTATCTCTGTAGGACAGTACTGCTGACAAGTTTCCACTGTCTCTGGGCCACTGGACACAAAAGCTGTGCTTGTGCAAAATGATGATGGGTAAGTTTTATCACTGCTTTTTTTCGGGTATGGTTTTTCAAAGCTGTGACTCTTGGCCTGAGTAAAATTGGATTTGGAAGACTCAGGCTGGGGCAAGTAAGCTTGAAAAACAGGATCATATGCACTTGCTAATTCACTAAGTGACGTATTTGTTACTGAACTTATATTTTAAAATAGAAGAGCTTCCAGTACCTCTTAATAAAAATGGCATGTGGTCATCTTCAACCAAGCCTCGATGTAAAGCAGTCTGGAAATACTGCCTTTCAACAAGGTGATTCTTCAAAAGGTTCATGTTGTGTAGCTCTTGCTCTGCAATTGACAATGAAAGTGATTATTACAACTTGTGGACAATATGAAGCACTCTAGCCCATTTGAATTACTCTTCCTCTCACATGGAAGCTTTTTCCATCAAAGAAGAAAAAGGAGTTGGTGACTTGTTTTTTGCATTTGTTTTATACTTAGAAGATTTCAAGCCAAGTGCAAGTTCCCACAGTTGGGTCAGCATCCATGCACACTGGGGGATGACGGGATTAGAGCCACCCCATGGAGGCGGAAATGCCAGACATGAACCAGCAACACGTGCTGGCAGCCCAGAAATCCAGCTGGATCCCAGGCAGCATCACCAGCAGGGCAAGGGAGGGGATTCTGCCCCTCTGATCTGGTGAGACCCACCTGCAAGTCCTGCATTTGGACTTGGCAGTGTTAGGCTTACATTTGGACTTGATGATCTCAGAAGAATTTTCCTACTTAAGTTACTCTATGATTCCATGCTTGGTGCTATTACTATTATTTTACAGAAGTAAGAACTAAAACACAGAAGTGAAGCAGTCCCCAAGAGTCACAGAGTGACAGTCAGTAATCTGTTTTATGGCTTCCAAGCGTCTGGGAATCTCCCTTAGTTATTAAATTAATTAAATATTAAAATATTCATACCAGTTTAAGATGCACCAAATTTAACATTTACCTTATTAAATATTATAACTGTAAAACAGAAAAGTAATCCAAAAACCTGATTTACAGGACTCAATACATTCAGAAACCCCACACTAAATTTTCAAATTCACCAAAAGCCCATTCTCCTCTCCTTACCAATTGCTTGAAGCCTCTGAAACCATCGAATAGTGTTTGGAAAATAATTGGGAAAGACTGGGTTTGGTGCACCAATTAAATCCAGTAGTACAAGCAGGTCCTACAGAAGAAAGAATCTTTAATACAAAATTCTTCATGTTACTACAACACCAGCAGCAGCAGCAATAATGTAACCTGGTGACGCCTGTGTAGGAACTAGGTCTTAGATAGCTCTCGCCAAAGGTCTAGCTTTTTCTGCTGTGGTGCCTGAGAAGAACTTGTGAGCAGAACCCAATTCCAATCAGATGCGTTTTGCTGTCTTTCTGAGGAGGAAAAAGGTGTGGGCCATTTCTCTGCTCCTCAGGCTGGAGCAGAGACTTCATTGCCTTATTCGCAGTTTGCATGTTATATCCCTTTAAAAGAAAAACTTTGGTAGGTGGGGAGAAAGAAGAGGAAATTGCTTCTTCCCCGGAGAACAACAAAGTCTGTCAAGGGAAAAAACATTTTATGAGTCACAAGATCCAGTGACAGAAGAAAAGTGTCTCTGCAGTGAGTAGGGAAACTAGAAGGGAGAATACAATTAGAATGTTAGTAGGAATCAAAGGGAAACAGGGAGGTCACTGTAGCTTAGTCCTGAGCTAAGAGAGATTTGTTCATAAATGGATACTATGTCCATGCTCTTTCCTAATCACTTTGAATTATCTCTCTTGAAGAAGGTACGTATAGTTTATATTCCAATAAATCTGTGTATTTTGATTTTTTCCTTCATATTTTGTGTACGAGCTCAGAACACATTAATCTGAAAAGCTCTTGCCACTCTCTTTTACTACATCCAGTAACGTTTCCACAAGCCTGTTTCTTCCTTTAACTTCAGTGGGGTTCATGGTTTCTTGGGAATTTGGCCTATTACTTGCTAATTAAATATTAAAACGCCACAATTTACTGTTACTCATTAGGGAGGTGAAAGCCACTTACTATGCCCTGCAGCTGATTTGTGGTAGTTGAACCAGGTGGATGTGGCGTGGATACCATTTTTTGAGCTAAGTGTTGAGATCCATACAGGGAATCAGAAGGGGACCACCGGACAAAAGCTTCTTCACCATCAAAAAAAATGAGCCGAAGGGAAAGGTCTGGTCTTGATGTTGAGCTGGTCTGTTGGAGGAAGTAAAAATTAACACAACTAATTCTGGCCAGAACATTAAATAAAGGACAAATACTGTAGTCGTAAAAGCAACATCAGTAGGGGTATATTTCCAAGGTACCCTATGGAGACCTTCCTATGGCTGTTAAACACAGGTTGTGGTGTAACAGTGGTAGCGATCTGTTATTTTCACTTATCTAGCACACTGACATGTTCACATGACAGTCTGTATAATTTTGGTTCTGGTTAAAAGTTTCATTCCTGACTTCAGTGGACTTAAGGCTAAAACCAGAGCACAGAGAGTGGAGTAGATAACGCCCTTCCCTTTCAACAACCAAAAATATCACAGCAGTAGAAACTGAGAATATATGCAATTAACGTATTTAAGTTCTCAAAGGAGACATCTGTGTGAAATTTCTCCCAGGGCAGAAGCAGCCTTTTTTCTCCATGTGTTTAATTACTGAAGCCTTGTTTGCACTGGCAGCATTTCCTAATGATCTACCATGTGGCTAAACCCAGTTCAGTTCTGCTATATGAACAGTTTTGGGAACTGTCATCTTGGTAGTTGCTGTAAATATTTTAACCCCTCTATGAATTAACGTTACTTCAAGCGAAATTGCATGATGTGGTTAAAAAGGTGGGGTCGCTGGCAACAGTCCATGTCCTGTATGGGCTACAACTCCCAACAAACTGGAGCTGATCCAATCTAAACGGCAGTGGAAAACTTCTATAAAATGTCGCTCACGTAGGCAAGATGATATTGATTATGCTCACAGTGATATATGGATTTCTCTAACGGCAATGCTTTGCTGCCCTTTGTCCTTTGCACAGGACAGCTCTTTTTGATAGCAGACATTTTGCATTGCATTCTGGAGGAAACTGTATTAATGCCATTTGAATGTTAGAGTGCAGTATTTGTAATTATTATTATTATTACTACTGTTTAACACAGTACGGTGGCTGAATAATGTAGAGAAAACTCTTTGCTCTTTAATTTTAAACTTACCCTATATAACTGGAGAAATACCAAGATAAAAATCACAGCTCCAAATCAAAGTATAAATAGATTTGGCTGAAAAACATAACGGAGTCTGTTATGCTACTACAGGCAGAGCAAAAAGGTCACAGCTAATGTATTAAACAGATGGATCCTAAACTGTATTTTGTTAACAGACTGCACAAATGGTAGCCTGTGTAAAGAAATTAGGCTGCCTTTTTGTCAAATGCTGTCATCTTACATGATTAAGCCATTTAATCAAAACATGATGTGTTACTCGCAAAAAATTTCAGTCTTTCAGTCAGTATGCAGGTTGTTCTGTAAGTAACCGTCAGGCAAATTTATTCTAAATGAAGCTTCTCAATGAAAGCATCTGTATTACAAAAGTGCTTTTTTTGAGACTAAAAACATCGGTGTATTCTTAACCTTCTAATTCTTAGATATCCTAGTGTCAGAAGACACCAAATCAATTTGTGTAAATAACTGCTGATAAGTAATATGAATGCCTGAGCTGAATGTATCTCCAATGCTCTGTAAAGCACTTGGGACCTTTTCCTGCAAAAACTCTGTTAATGAAAGTATTCTGTAAATAGCCAATATTGAACCAGTAGATGGCACTCATGAATCTGTAATCCTACAAGCTTTTAGAGCTAGTAGGATCAATTTTTGCGCCTAGCAACAGCAGCACTTTGAAGCAAATTATGATTGCACAGGTACCATAGACTCATAATATTATACTATTACTTGACTGTTTTCCTGTACTCAGCCATCGCTCATTTCACAAATAAACTACTCAAATTGATAAAGGAAACCAAGAGAACTTGAAATCATTATGGGATGGAGGGACGTGAGTGTAACTCTCCTGCACGGCAATTAGTTCATCCATCTCCAAAAAAGAGCACAACTGAGAAACTTTAAAATGTAAGATTCAGAAAGCAACAAAACTTTGTCAGTGACCCTAGATGTTACCGGCTATCACAGGAGTTCTGTGTAGGGTTCTGTGTCTTTTAGATAGAATAGAAATAGAAATATATAGAAATATAGAATATAGAAATAGAATATAAATATATTTTCCTGAGTCTATGAAACACATTATTCATGTGTAATTTGTATATAGTGTATATATATATGATAATTTTTTTATAACCATCTTTTGCATTACAAGTTTTCATGTGACAGCGTACTCTAAAGCAGTAGATACAGATCTCTGTTCTGTTTTGCTTTAAGTCAATAGGAGCTTTACTATAAGAACAGCTCTTAGCAAATCAGGCACACAGGCTGGGGGAGAGAACATGAAGTGCCCTAAGGCCTATTGCTATTGCAAAACCACAATGAAACAAGCAAACTACCTTGATTAACCGAAGCCTGTTATCCAGGGCACGTGCCAGCTCCAGTATCATAGCACAAGGCACGGCTGAATCAGTTGCTCCAACAAACGCTCTCTCCTCCCATTGTTGTCCAAAGAATTTTGAGTCATAGTGGCAAGCAAGTACTAGATGGCGTTTGGCTGAGGGGTTGAGAGTGCTGATAATATTTGAAAATGTTTGATATCCATATGGTGTGTATCTCTGAAATGTGTCTTCTTCGATTTCCCAGCCAGCCTGTAATCTTTGAAGACGGTGCTTAATGTGCTACAATTAAAAAAACCAACATTAAAATAACCGATTAATATTGCTTGCTTCAAAAAGACATTGCAGACAAACTGTCATTAGCTAATTAATAGTAGCTCTTAAGCTTATTTCTGTAAGGTTTTGGTCTTTCTAAAAGATAAATTTTATAGCAAAACTTGTAATGTCACTATATAAAGTAAGCAACATCTTTGCTACTTAGGTCATGACTGGCTCACTTGCTTTCCATTTCTCCCTTTTACCTCTTTTCTTTGGAGTCTGAGGATGCTTTGAATCATTGCCCATTAATATAACACATTAAGATCTCGATCTCTGCATTTTCCAGGCCAGTGTTTTTTCAAGTGTAACCAGGACACATTTAATGTTTAACAATTTACAACTCTTGAGCGGTTGCTCAGGGACACGACTCTTCAAGTCTAAACTCAGTTGGGTCGTTAAATTAAATGTCAAAGCTGGCAGCTATTGTGGCTATTTTGACGATTAACACGCATGGATGCCACAGCAGTATAAAAAAAAAACCAAACAACTTTGGTTTTTTTTAACTTCTATAAGAAATATGCCTTTCAAGTGGCATAAGTGGTTTACAAGGCTGTAAGAGACAGTCTGATTCCTTTAAATTAAACAAAAAACTAAACATTTCAGAATAGTCCTTCAAAAAGGAAATCTGGTAAGTGTAGCTCACGTAACGACAAAAATGAATACTGTAAATACAAAAAAGAAGTCATTCATTTTAGGTGACTTTCTACCTAAAGAGAATACCTCTAACAACCCCAGTTATACTTAGTACAGAGCTCTGCCTAACTATTATTGGAGAGCCATCTCTGTTGAGCAACTTATTTTTATGGGTCCCTGGAGTGCTTCTTCAAGGCAGATTCCTCTCTTTAAATAAACATTAGGAAAAGTCTCTAAGGGGAAAAAAGAAAATAGACTTTGAAGACATGTTCTGCTCTTAGTGAAGTTGGTGGGAATACTGCCATTAATTTTAGTGCTGTAATAAACTTCCATTTTGTTTGTGGTCACCCTCTGAAAGCTTTTAAGGCATTGTATGGTCCACCCGCTATCTGTAGGCTGAGCAAAGGACGTCTGTTATGGATTATATAGAGGAATATATAAGCCTGGATGTAGTTCCCAGCATGCACTATTTGTGACTGTTGCTAGTCTTCTTCCTTGAAGGAGTTTGATGCATTTCCTGTGTCTTAATAAAGAAATGTCATCCATTTCATCTCCGTTATGCTCTGACAACAGAAGACTCTTCTTTTTTCCTTTGGTGGGTATCTACTTTAGTACATGCTGCTACCTTGTAACAGAACGATCCTGTTTTGTATATGATTTATCGTTTTCTAGCCTAGGCTCTGCTGGTTTTTTATTTTTCTAACATTTTCCCGTTTCATTTGGCTGCCTTCCAGGGTATCGCTAAAGAAACCACAAAACTAAATAAATTAAGATGCATGTGTGCACACACACACACAGAGCATAAAAAAGCTGTGTTTTTTCCAGTCTACCAATTGCAGAGTGGCAAATAAGCTTATTGTAGTTAGGGTTATCTTGGAGCTGTTGTGTCACTGCTTAAAAGGTAAATGAAGGCTAGCACTACGCTTAAGCCAGTGCTGTGCTTTCTCCTGTCAACTATATAGGCTGCCTGCCAGTTTGGACCCCTCTGATATCTTTTTGTATTGACACATCCATCTGAGGAAACACTACTGGGGAGTGTAGGACCTTTTCAGAAAAGGAATAGAGAGATGTAATTTATTTCATCCCCGTGTAGGGTCCCAGGAAGTTTGAACCAGTGGCCAAAAACCTGTGCTTGTGAGAAAACAGATAATTGCTGTGTTGTACTTCGGGTATCAAACTTTAGGCAAGCTCTTTAAATTAAAATGTACATTTTAATATGATTTCCCCGCCCCGGCCTCCACTGTGCTACACAGCCCTGGAAAATAATGTCAGCTAAAGTGCAAAGCTGTGTCATATAGGCTCTATGCAGTCTAGACTTGAACAATGATCGAGTTCATCCAACCGAATGAAAGGAATGTGTCCGTCCCTTTAGTGGTCACTAACGGCACTACCAGAATATAAATAATAAATGTTCTTAGAGGTTTTCAGGAAATGTTGACTTACCTGCCGTACAACATAATTTCCTGGTGATCCTGGGTATCTTTCTATCAGGATAGGGCGCAAATCATTCTCCCACATTTCAGAAACATCTGTGTTTGCTGTGACTTTTTGAATAGCATCAGAATGTAAAATTCTTGGTTGATGAGAATACTGTAGAAAGTATAAAAAGGGCAAGATTACTATAACTCTTACTAAACCTATTTTAAAGTTGTGTGACTTCCGTGTTTTTGATTTCCTTGCAAAACATGCTAGTATTAGAAACACAGGAGAAATTTTTACCTACCAGTCATAAAGTCTCAACACATATTTGGGTTCTCTCTTTTTTAATATCTTAATCCTAAATACATAGTCATGTCTGCAACGGTGCCGCCTTCAAATGAGGTTTCCATTGGGATAAATACCACAAGCTTTATTTTTAGTACTAATAATTAGCTTTGCGCTGTGCCGATGTTATGAGATGGGAGTATTGCAAAGAAAAACACAAGCTGGCTCAGTCCCGGAAAGAGTGAAGCTCTGTCATTGTGGCCTCTGCTCACTGTGGTATAATTAGTGTGACTACAGGACATAGTGCAGCTTATTTGGGACTAGCTGGGGTATACATTAGTTTTAGTGACACATAGGTTAACCTCAGAAGTGGCAGCTTCTCTTCTGTGGCAATAGCTACTAGTGCGAGCTGCCTCCCAAGTGGCTTCTTTTCTGTTGCCTGAGCATGGACCTTTAAAGCTATTTGAGATGATGTAGAATACTGGAGACATCTCATGGGGCTGGAAAATATGTCAAATACGTGCAAGTTCAGGGGTGGTGACTGAATGCCAGGTGGGCTCCCCAAGGACATCTCAAAAGACTCCGTGGGTACCTGATTCAAACCTACCCAGTTCCTAGCAATTGCCTTCTTGGGAACTTCCCGAGTCACTCCTGGTTTCATAGATTCCTAATTTAGGCACTATCTTTATCATTGGATGCTCCTGTCAGATCCATTCCTTATCTCTACGACAGAGGCTTCCCTCTACTCCTGTCTTTCTCCCACTGAAGAATCCTTGTCTGCTTATTTGTTCTTTGATCAGAGCTGTTTTACATGATTGATCAGGTTTACTGTCTTTCAGTGGTCCCTGTTTACCTCATCCTTTTTCAGAAGAAAGGGAGGGAAACTGGAACATGAGTGCACTGTAGCTTATAGTGTAGGATAATGGTATTTTCCATTCTGTTCTTTTCCTTTCTTAAAACTGTTTAACAACTGACTTGCTTTTGGGCTGCTGCTGCATCAAAATGACATTTGCACAGCTATATTTACTCTAACTCCATCATTGTATACCTTAAAAACCAGAAATAACATTCCCCTTCCTTTCCCATTCATTCACGTGTCACTTCAGATTTGTCTGAAATGACTGCTGAAACTGATTACTTGGGCAGAAAGCATACTGGTCTTGAGATCTTCTGCAGTCCTGCATAATGACCTGCTATCTTAATTACCCTGACTGACAAATATTGTTAATAAATGGGTTTTGTTTCACTATTTGTCTTCTTTTCTACTTCATTTATGTCGGTGCTGAGCAAAGAAGGCACAAGCACAAATATTTTCTAGACTTCACTGTAAGCATTTAATTCTACCCTTCTCTCTCATCCCAGCTGTTTATCTACGTGCGGACCTTTCCTCTAATCACCTTCATCTTACTTAGTGAAATTTAGTAGAGGGGAGACATAAAGACACTGAATCCTACAATGTTGGTTTTAACATACTGGTTAAGTTTAAAGCTGAATTTCAAGACTGTAAGAGCACCCAATTTTAGGATGTGCAGATAACGTTTTTCATGCTTGCGAATTTAGACATGGGTTAAAGAAAAGTTGCATTTTGTCTGGTATAAAGAAGAACTTTTACAAGTTTGAAAATTGTATTTTAGAAGATGCATGAAATGTCTTTTGAAAGACTAAACTTGTAACAGAGTAGAATTTACACCAATCTAGAAATGGCACAGACAAGAGAATGTGTTGTCGGGGAGCTGTTCTGTTTAGGAAGAACAAGCTCTAAAGGAGAGTCCAAAGCTATGTGCTCCAGAAGAGTGTGGGAGGACAATTTAGTTAAGGAAGTTCAGAAAATATATCTTCAGTTGAAAAAGCAAAGGGCTCACTTAGAACACAGAATCATCTCGCTTCTAACGTAGAGCATGTTTGGTAATTGTCGTCATTGAATCCCTTTACAAAGAAACATTATTATTGAAGTACAAATGCATGAAAATTTCAGAAAAGAGAAATAAATTCCCATTTCTATTAGCAGAGCTCTTCAGATTTGGGAAGTTAAAGGAATTACAAAAGCTGTCATGAAATAAAAGAGAAGTGGAATGAGATCTGTAGATAGCTCAGTCCTTACAGTGTTGGTCAGTCTCTGTTTCCTTCATGGCAATGGCAGGAGGGCACAACGATGTATTTATGTCAAGGTGGTCAAAACCACGACACAGGGCTACCACAAGACCTTTTTTGTACCTATCCACATAAAACTGCAAGACTTCAACTTCTATAGGTAGCCCATGCTTACCTTGCTTTTGGTATATTTCAGCTCAGTGCCACTGGAAGCTAGCTTCTAAGACCAGATTCCTCCTCCTCAATGAGGGGAGGAGGAAGAGAAGGTCTGTACAATGGTTTGTACAGTACAATGTACAAAGACTTTCAACTTCTGGCTCACACATCCCTTTAGGGAGAAGGAACCAATGTTGTCAAGGGACAAGAATTTGATGAGGAAGAGGAAGTGGTTGTTGGTTAGTGCCTGCAGCGGCCAAGGAGTTCAGATGTTACGGTTCTGTGGTTAGATGGGATTTGCATCACTGGCTATCGACTGGCTGGAATGGAATGAGGTAAAGAGGGAATTGGTGTGGCTCAAGGGGGCTGAAAAAAAAAGGAGCACTGGGGCTACACACTTGTACATTGACCTAATATGACTAAAGACAGCCTCACATATTCTTCTATACGTATTATGCATACTATAGATGTATTATGTTACATATATGTAGCCTATACATGAATATATAGTAACATATAATCAATTTAACAGAATGAGAAAGTTTCTCTTAAAAAAAAAAAACACCACCAAAAAGCCACAAAACCACCACTTATTTGAATGGGGAGTGAATAAAGTTGAGGAGAAAGGGAATGACTAAGGGGAACTGAGTGGAAATGTATAAGGGAAACTTCATTTTGTCAGTTTGTCCTGGACTCTGATCTATCGGTGAAGAGAACGACGCAGTGGATTAGTGGAGTTCAGTCAGGTCTGGCTGAACTTTGAGTTCAGCTCTTCTGCAAACACCTGGGGATGGGCCCTAAAAGGCTATTTTCCATTTAGAAATTCCTAAACCCTTTAATGGAACGTAATTTGCAGTTGTATGCACCGCCATCTGCCACGTGGTTTAGCTCTTCACAAAGAAATGACGGTAGTATTTCATAATTGATGACTAAGGGTTGTTACACAGAAAAGTCAAGGCTTTACTGCTTATTGCTGTTTCATTTCTGACGAGACTGCTTTTTTTTTCATTGGACCACACACTGTGAATTAAAACCAGTATGGTATGGCTCTATGACATATTAGAATATTATATCCTTTCGGAACAATTTTTCAGTAGCTATCAACACTACCCCTACTTGTTTTTCCTACCTGTATGTGCACCACTGCTGGAAGAACCGTTTGTTTTCTCAAACCAAGCCACTGTCCCCTGAATCACCGTAATCGCGTTGAAAACTGGAGTGTAATAAAAATGTTACATGGAGTATCACTTCGAATTTGGATCCCTCACGTGCCATGTCGGGTTTTCCCTTAAATTCACGACCTGCCCCTTCCCAGGCGGCGCGAAAGGCATCGCCGAGGCGACAAACGTGCGAGAAGACCCGGTTCTCTGCGGGCAGGAGCTGAGGGTGAGCGGGAAGGCACGATACCCCTCCTCACGCCCCCGCCGAGGCTGGGCAGTCACCCAGGGCCCGGACTGGCGTTGGCGCCGATGCCTGAGGCGGGTGGCAGGAGCCTGGGCCGGGGCTCCCGGCNCTTTCCACAGGCCCGGGGGTGGGAAGGGGAGAGCCAGGGCCGGTGCCGGAGGGAGGCTGCTGCAGAAGCGGGCGCTGGCTGTTGCCGCAGCAGCACCGCCCGCCTCTCCCTGCTCCTCTCCCCTCCGAAACGAGCCCCGGCCCCTGGCACCGCGTCAGCAGTGCCCGCAGGGCTGCCTGTGACCAGCCCGCCTCTCCTCCTCCTCCTCCGCCCCCGGGAGGCTCGCAGGGGCTGCCGATATTCACCGTCGGAAAAGCAACCTGCGCTTTCCCCTGAAAACTCGTGTTTCCAGGGATGGCTTTGGGGTGAACTGAGGCCCGCCCCCCGCCGGGATCTCGGTGCCTTTGAAGGCGGATGAGGAGCTCCGGGCGCCGACTGTGGAGCGGCTTCAAGGCGCCTGCTGGGAAGGGGCCTCGGTCGGTGCTCTTACTGGTCACCAGTCTGAAATCAGGGTATTCGTGAAGCGGCTTGAAAGGCAAAGCCCTACAGAATGGCAAAAAGTCATTTAATTTATTATTTTCTAAGCTCTTTCTATGACCTTTCTTAGTCTTAAAGTGATAGCGCTTGCTATAATGACAATCCTGTCTTTGGGCATCTTAAATTGTTAATTACCAATGAAGCAAAATTTGTGGTGAGGCTGTATTCTGCAATAGTGAGATTGAAATGATTAAACCAAACAGATGCACTTCTGAGCACACAAACCCTTCTTTAGGTCATCTGACATCACCATCCCTGCTCTGCGGTGTTGTAGGAAACATCTGACTATTCTGTATCACAGACATTGCATTATAAAGTCTCTGATCACTCTTAAAGTTCAAACTTAATGCCCAAACAAAATGTAAGGGAAAAAAAACCCAAACATGTGAAATGAAGAAAGAGAGAGAAAGAGAGAGAGAGAAAGAAAGAAAGAAAGAAAGAAAGAAAGAAAGAAAGAAAGAAAGAAAGAAAGAAAGAAAGAAAGAAAGAAAGAAAGAAAGAAAGAAAGAAAGAAAGAAAGAAAGAAAGAAAGAAAGAAAGAAAGAAAGAAAGAAAGAAAGAAAGAAAGAAAGAAAGAAAGAAAGAAAGAAAGAAAGAAAGAAAGAAAGAAAGAAAGAAAGAAAGAAAGAAAGAAAGAAAGAAAGAAAGAAAGAAAGAAAGAAAGAAAGAAAGAAAGAAAGAAAGAAAGAAAGAAAGAAAGAAAGAAAGAAAGAAAGAAAGAAAGAAAGAAAGAAAGAAAGAAAGAAAGAAAGAAAGAAAGAAAGAAAGAAAGAAAGAAAGAAAGAAAGAAAGAAAGAAAGAAAGAAAGAAAGAAAGAAAGAAAGAAAGAAAGAAAGAAAGAAAGAAAGAAAGAAAGAAAGAAAGAAAGAAAGAAAGAAAGAAAGAAAGAAAGAAAGAAAGAAAGAAAGAAAGAAAGAAAGAAAGAAAGAAAGAAAGAAAGAAAGAAAGAAAGAAAGAAAGAAAGAAAGAAAGAAAGAAAGAAAGAAAGAAAGAAAGAAAGAAAGAAAGAAAGAAAGAAAGAAAGAAAGAAAGAAAGAAAGAAAGAAAGAAAGAAAGAAAGAAAGAAAGGAAGGAAGGAAGGAAGGAAGGAAGGAAG
>VZRU01019470.1:70088-103602 GCA_013398155.1 Pedionomus torquatus | reverse complement strand
AAAAAACAAACCCAAAATAAATCTGTAATCTCACACAGTAAAAACATAAGAGGGCAAAACCAAACCAGAACACATTCGATGGCCTTGGGGGATGGTTGCGTGTGGCAGGTTTAATGTGAGAAGTGGATAATACCTAATTCTTATTGCTCACTGTATTAAGCAGTGTTGTCACTTGTACCATGCACAAATACGACGACGACAAAATGCATTTAAACTCCACAGAAGGAATTCTAATACCAAACGGAGAACATGTTCTTTTCATTTCCTGAATTTCTCCACATATTGGGCAAACCTGATGAAACTAATTTTTTTTCTTTTTTTTTTTTTCTTTCTTGCTTTTTTTTTCTTTTCTTTTTTTTTCATTTCCTCACAAAGGGGTTGTTTCTCATTCAGGGGGTGGAGGAGTGAGGCACAAGGTGTGTGAAGCGTCTCCCAGCCATGAGCAAACATGCATCTTCATGGCTCTCATCAAGCCAACAGAGGTGCCCTGTGTCAAGCCGATGGAAACGCGTTTCCCAAAGGACTTGTTGGAGTGACACTCACCTTCCTTTACACAACACCAATTTCCCAAATACCCAACTTCCCTCTACATCCGAACCCTTCCCCGTTTCTAACGCTCCCCTCCCCACCCTTTAGAANCTTAAGCCAGCGTGAAACCTACTGGCGGCGTGAAAATGGGTTGTACCAAACTGGCAATTACAGGATTTCTACAGATTAAAAAGAGCCTTTAGTTATGGAAGTAAACTACAAGTAAAGAGGCTTATTTCTGGCACGTTATGCAGCACTACAGGGAGTATTTGCTGTTGCTATAAACAAAAAGCTGCCCACTTCCATCCTGGGTGTTCCTGGGATGTCGTTTGAAAAGGGTTATGCTGGTTAGAAACAGATGAGGTCACCTGAAGTCTCTCAGCCGTCTTGTGACCACAGCGAGTTGCGAGATCAGCATCCACAGGGCGGGCAGACGCTGGAATGACTCATTTTTGACCCACTATTCCAATGTTTTTTTTTCCTGCCAAATGACGAGAAGATGATAACCGAGCACCAAACCATCACAGAAGGATGTAACGTACAGACAAGCCACGTGCGTCAGGCGAGTGGAACAGCTTCGCTCGACTGTTCTGGCTACGTTGCACAACGCCAGCAGACGAGCAGCCACTCCTTTTGCCTCTCTGTGCTGAAGCTTTTGGGATCACCCACCTCTTGTGAGCTGACTGTAACGACACAGCCCCATGTTCTCAGCCTTTAGCACTTGTGTTGATTTCTTGCAAGGGCAAAAAAGGAAACCATTCTCCAGAAACCAGCGGATTCTGGAGCAGACCCAAAGCAAGCGTCTGATCAATGCACCACGAGTAAGCTGAGCCTGATTATTCAGGTACCAGAACTGAATCCTCTGTCCTGCTCTCATGCTTTTCCTCCAAGATCCCTAAGAAAATCACAAACGGGTCAGATCCCTATTTCAAGAAGAGCATCTAGACACACAGTAAGTGCAACAATTCATCTGCATCAGCAACGTGCCCCGTGTACGCTACCGAGCCGACCGCACTCACCATTCAGGGAGCCAGTTTGCGAGATGGGAAGCTGACAAGATCCAGCTAAAACTCAGGGCCTAATTAATTAAGCCTCACAACACCTCTGTGAGGTAGGTAGGTAAGTATTACTATCCCCATTTAGATAGAAAGGGAAGACGAGGCACGGAGAGGTGAAGTGATGAGCCTTCAGTCACCCAGCCGATTTTCGGGAGTGCAGGAGAGAGACCGAAAGCCTCGGCGATCCAGTGCTCCGACTTCACAGCACACGGCCTGGGAGATGCTCTGCTCGGAGCCGAGCGGGCGGCGTGGCCCGGCTGACGCTGCCACACGCCCACAGTTCTCAGTGCATGTCACTTATTTCGATTCAATTATTTTGATTCAGTTATTATTTGGATTCAATTACTTTGATTCCGATTACACCACCGCGTTCGGCAGCCGCTGGGAAGGAACATCTCCAGCTTGATCCCTCAACACCTACAGCCGCCGTCTAGCCTAGGAAAGCTTCGGTCACCCCCCCGGGGGGCTCTTGGTTCTCTTTCACAGCTCAGAGGGCACAGGGCTCTGGCGTACAGCCGCTCTCCTGGATGTGCACCGATGTCTCTTTAGACCGCTCCACTCGCTCCAAAAGCCACTCGCCTCCGCAGCGGGGGGAGAGGCTGCCAGACCTGCCCCTCAGCAGCTCCGCGCAACGATTCCGGACCGCTCGGGTGATTTCCACACCGCGCACGCTCTCGTCACGTTCCCGCCTACCGTGGAACCCCAAAACAACGTCCTGAGCTTCGGTAACCCTTCTCCACGCGCGCCCAGCAGACGGAGGACACCCGCGCTGCCCAACTGCCTGCCAAGGGGAAAACTTCACCGTCGCTAACGCCGCGTGCGGGGAGATCAGAGCCTTCAACAAAAGCAGAACCCGTCTCTCTGACACACACACTCTATCTCGCGCCGCGGCTCGCCTTGCCTGTTACGCCCCAGAGGTTCTTTTTGAGCAGACCAAGCAGCACCTGAAAGGTGTCCCTCCAGAAAAGAGTCAACCCGAGGTGCAGGGTTTCGGGCACCTCTGTCCTCTTGTTTTTGTTTCGCCAGCCTCTAAGTGATGCAGGAGAACTGCAGTATCGTGCTGCTACGGAGTTTATTGCCAGCAATTTCTTGTGTTTGGCTAACTTGGTAGAAATATCTAGAGGTATGTTACCTAGTCCTCTCTGTCAGCCTTTGAAAGAAATCAAATCAATGGCTTGTACTTCTCCAAGCAGAAACTTGTGCGTACTTTCTTTCTGGTACACATGGAAGTTCTGCCTCCTCTCCCTTCCCTCTCCAATCCCTGATATGCATAATTTCTGTTATAAAAAGCCAGCTGTAAAACTTCCTGTTAGGTTAAGAAATACAAGTACGTGACTTAAAAGCTAGTGTTTTATGGACAGACAACTAGATTCATTGGACCTGTTGCTGCAAATACCGAACGCTACATAGAACCTTTGATCAAGCAAGTCTGGCCAAGGTCCTGATAAGGGAAAGGGAAACCCATCTGTGTAAGGCCCGTGTTCCCGCGCGGTGACAGCCAGGGCCAGTCTGTCACCCTCCTGTGCATCGCCAACTGGGGGTACCACCACGGCTTCTCAGATAACGGTCCTGTACTGATAAAGGCAAGTGGGCAGAAGCAAATACTTTAACGAGATTGTAAGTTATCAGCTGGTACTCCAGAACGTTTCAACATTTGGAGGAAGGAAAAAATCTTCCCGGTGACAAAAATTTATAACCGTTCCCAGACGGCAGCCTCAGGGGGCGTGCAGTCCCTGGAGCGCTCGTGGAAGGTGGAGAGTGAGCTGATGGCACTGCATTTGTAGTTTCAGGGCGCCTGTGTCCGTTTGGAGGGTTCTTTTGTGGAGAAGCAAGGTGTTGCCCAACAGAGAGCTCCTTCAGTTCCAGCTTATCTGCACTTTCTTCTTTGTTGTGCCGGGGAGATAAATTGAGCAAGCTGAGGACATCTTTCTTAGAAGTCATTGTTCCAGGAGCTCCTCGGAGAATCTTTATTGGGCCGGTGGAGTGATGGGGAGTGCTTTGCCAGAACATCTTTAAGTTGTGAATCGCCTGCACTTTCTCATCGATGGCAGCCATTTTTAACTTGTCTATGTCTGGGGCATCAGCTGGACTCGAGCGAGCAGAACCAGCCGAGGAGTAAGAAAGAGCAGGAGATGGAGTGCTGCCACCAGGAGACTGATGCCCTGAGCTTGGAGAGAGATTTCTGGGTGATTTAGAAATATGAGAGCTGTAGGGAGAGCTGGGGTACTTGAGCTTGAAGTGAGGCTGCTCCGTCAAGGACCCGTGGGAATCGCAACTTGGAGACGGCTGCCCACTGTAGTGGCCTGTGCCTTCTCTGTTTGACATCTCCGACGTCGTAGGGCTGTTGTAGCCAGAACTCACTTTCTGCAGGGATGAACTCCTCGTTGGAGGCTTTGGTTTAATTCCGAGGGGTGAAGACTGATTCTTCTGACTGGAGCTGATGGGCCGACTGAAGGCGCTGGTCTCCGAGGATCTGAAGGCAGAGACTCCCACTGGGGTGGGAGCCCCCTCCTCTGAATTGTTGCTCTTGCTTATTTGGCTGCTGCTTCTCTGGAGACGTTCGACAGCAATGAGGTGACTCTGAGTCTCCTCCAGAATTTTTTGGGCCAACTCTTGCGGGTCAAGCTTTGGATTACTGTCCTCCTGGGATTTGACAGTGCTGTCGGTCTCAGTGCTAGACTGGTCAGATTCCCCAGTATCAGAACTTGCAAGTTTCCCAACTTTTTGGAAAGGTGAATTTGGACTGGGAATGAGAGTCATTTTGACAGGAGAATTTGGGGTGCTTATGCTCCCTTTGGAGTTGACAGAGTCTTTAATGCCTCCAGTCTGAGCGGTTTGGGGTGGTTTGTGATCGGGGGAAAATCTCGGTTTTATGTTTTCCTGGTAACTGGCCAAAGGCTCGTTGCTGATGATAGAGAAACCTTCATACTCTTCCTCCTCTTTGCTGGCTACAGTGCTGGTCTGTGGCGACAGCTGGTTCTGCGCTGCAGACCTATGTGGATAGATGTTCTTGGGCCTCTCGTAGTCCTGACGTGCTCTGTGTCCCACGCCGTCTGGCACGCTCTCCGGCTTGGAAACAAAACTCATGGAAGAAGCGATGGAGCTCAGGCTGTACACGGAGATGGCATCTGATGCGATGCTGTCCGGGCAAGTGGGGGAGAAGGGAGGGTTCTGATACTGGGGCACAGGGTTGGAAATGGACTGAGCAGAAGCCAGTGACTCTAGTGATGAGGAACTGTCCAGGCTCAGACGCTTAGGCAGCTCTGTAGAATCTAGAAGAGAAAAACAACATGTAGAAACAGGCCCCTAGAGGTGAAATCAAACAAAAGCACACAGCGTTCCACCGGAGTTGAGAGGGAATGCTACAAAATGTGCACTCGGGCTCTATGCTACTTTGAAAAACCCAGCTGTGACTTCGGTGGGTAAAAAATAGGTGCACAGCCCAGGAAACACACAGGCAGGAACCTCAGCCCAGGTACCCTCACGGAGTGAGGATATCCTCGTCATCCCGGACGAAACTGGTCAATGCGTTATCGGTTTACATCTCAAAACCAAGAGTGGGTTACACACCCTCCAGCTGCTGGACTCTACACCCAGCTTTGGCTTCAGCCAAGTCTCAGTGTTTGTGTTTTCCCTATAAAAGCAACATTTGCTGCACCTGTGGTGTTATGTGTGGTCTGTACGACACACGTGTGATGAGCCCTGTATGACCTCTGCCAAAGCTAAGAGTGTGAGATTTTAACAGAAGCCACTCTCCTCAAATCATCAGATGATACGGGAGCAAAAACTCCTGTAAGCAGCTTTACCAAAAAGTGCCAGCAAGGATTGCAGAGCAAAGTGCATGGTCCTCCGATTAGCTTGTTTCCCAGTTTTCAGAATCACCTCCTCTTGGCCAACTTCACAAAGGTCAAAACCTGCAGTGGAACATAGAATCATAGAATGGTTAGAGTTGGAAGGGACCTTCAAGATCATCCAGTTCCAGCCCCCTGCCCTGGGCAGGGACACCTCCCACCACACCAGGTTGCTCCAAGCCCCATCCAACCTGGCCTTGAACCCCTCCAGGGATGGGGCAGCCACAGCTTCTGGAGCAGAAAGTCACACCTCAGAAAGATCCAAAGTATTAAACAAGCACAATCTTGTTTATAACACAGAGAACAAAGAGATGTGAGACCGTGCCGCATCCTGGAATGATGACTCTGCACCTACAGCATATGGTTTGTTGGCTCATTAGTTGTTATTACAATTTGCACACCTTCTCCAGAGGGTGTTGGGAGCTTGACGGTGCCGGGCTGTGAGCGCTCACACCTAAACCAAGCCCCTCCTGTCCAAACTCACAGGCAAAATGCACTAGTCAGTACTTTTTTAACTTGGGAATTATTTGGAATTGTCTAGGAATGCCACACTAAGCACATCTCGGGGGACAGTGTCCCACGTGCCCCTACCGCTCACCCTTAATCCAAAGTTTTCTCACGGAAATGGGCCTTGGAATTTAGGAAACGAGGCTGGGCTGGAGGAGGCGTGACGCTGTGTGAGAAATGATGCCTGGCTTTTACGAGCTCCTCAAGCAGCCTTCTTGGGCATTTCTTTTTGCAGTGCTGCCTCTTCCCTCAAATACCCTTTTACTAGTTCTAAGCCAGGTCCAAGCTGGAATAAAATCTAGTTTGGGAGTTAGTTCTCATCTGTCTTTTCCGCAGGATGCAGACCCCAGTATGCACTATCCCCCTGGCACCTCCCACCCTCGCCCAGTGCAGAGGTTTCCCTGCCAAAGGAACGAGTGGGTCACGTACTGAGCAGTCAGGGATCACACCCAGGGATGCAAAGCCAGACAAACAGATACTAAAGCACCCAAACGAGTCTAAGGCTGTGAGTCTCATCACTGTCTCAAGCCACCAGATGAGACACCTGCAATACTTTTTGAAAGATAATGGAAATAAGTGCTTTCCTACCTAGAGCTGCCAGAAACTCGTGGCAGCCAGGCAGCCTCCAGAGCTGGACACTGATGGAAACCTGGATTGGGGCGGAAGAGAAATCTTGCTCCTTCTCGCCTGCCTGAAGTTGAACCAGGACTTGATGCAGCTGAAGGTAACAATACGAACAATTAGCCACTCCTTACAAACCCCATCTCTGCTTTTCAGGCAGTCACAGCTAAGGGAACACACTGCAAACATCCCTCTACACCCCTGCTATTCAGCTGCTGCTCCTGAAGAGAACAGGGAGGTGAGAAGGTCTGGGCAGAGGGACAGTCCAGGGGCAGCAACGATGGACAAACCCCAACAGCAGCAAAGGCAGGGGCAGAAGAGGGGTGAGGGTTGGGGGGAGTGTGGCCGGTGGAAACTGAGCAAGAGGGAAGCACAGCAGGAACATCTGTGAGGGGAAAGAAAAGGAAAGAGATATTTCGGGGCTGCTCACAGAAATACTAAAGACTGAGCCATACTCCTGAGGCAAATCCCAAGAAACTCACTCTCAGCATCTAACTGGGCAGAACAACTCAGATGACACCACACAAGTCTGTCCTAATACTTCCATGGGGTCCAGGAAAGAAGTTTCCCAACTGTGCCCAAGGGATAGGAGTAGCAAAAAGTAGAGGGAAAAATGTGTTTATGAAGATCTGCCCCAAATTAAGGTGGCAGGATCCCATGTCATTCAAAAAATCAGGCAGGGCAGGAAGGATGTTCATCGGGGACCAGCTAACCTCAGGACCACCCACCTCTCACAACCCACAAAAGCTTACACAGGCTTTTTTTTTTTTCCCCACAGTAGCTCTATGGAGCAAATTCCAAGCCTGAAAGGAGCTTGAAGACACTGCTCTGCAGCGCAGGGAAACGCGTCTGCAGTGACCAAGGCATTTTCCCCTGCACAGCAGTGTCATTCCCCAGCGCGGGTCATACTCACCATTCCCACCATATTTTTAACAGCCTTCGGGCAGCAGATTACAAGAAAGGAAAAGAGAGGAGAAAAGAAAGAAAGAACACAGGTTACTCTGTGCTACGAAATGCCTGCGATAGGGAGCCCTGCGGTGACACATCCACATGCAAAGCAGCATCCTGACTGCGAGATGCTCTGTCCAGAGAAAGCAGGGAGCAATGGAAAGGGCTCGAGGAGTCCAACAGCGTGGGAACAGGCAGCTGGAATCTGGGAGTGCCCAGCTCATTACAATCAACTCCCGACACTTAGCAGGCAGATACTGGGGCCAACCCACATTCTGGCAGAAGGCTGAGCATAAAACAAGCCCTACTCTTGTTTTCTCTGGGATACGTTATTGGCACTTAATGCACTCAGCAATCCCTAACTTTTCCTTGTCATGCGGCAGAACTCAAGTTCTCTCTTTTGTGGTTCCTGCCGTCTGTTCTGCACTGAAATTAAGTGTTTTCTATCCAGAGCAAAAGAGCAGGCTCCCTGCCTTGCCGCTTCACCCATGCCAAGAGCGCTTGCTCCCTTGTGACACCCATCACCCATACGGGACAGACAGACAGTAACAGCCACTGACTGCCCTGTCAGTCACCACGCTCCACTTTTGAACAAAATCTTCTCTCCTTCGGGAGGGGCAGAGCCGTCGCTGCTCACCCCCTGAACTGCGGAGAGGAAGGAGGGGGATAAAAGCAAGTAACCGCAGAGGAAGGGAGAGCTGAGCTGAGAAGCCCTAACTTGTCAGGGGATAGACTCTTGTGCAAAAGGAAATTCTGCCTGGGGTCTGGGCTCTGGAAGAACATTTGCCACGACAATGCAAAACCCCCGCCAGGATTTATTGTGTGGAGCAGCTGAGGAGATGGAGAGGGCATCTTTTGGTAGTTGTGTACAGCCACCCAAACGTTTTTTCCTTGGGTGATTTAATTATCCAAGGCAAAGAAGACAATCGTGAAGTAATCTCGTGGACACTGTACCACATTCCCATCTATCAGAATGTTGTCTTCGACTCAACACATCCCTTCTGCTCCGGGCCTCCCTCTGGTGGCAATGAGGAAAAAAATAACCCTGCTCTTCAACCACAGAAGTCTCAGGAAGTGACAAAAGAGCCAAGGCAAGAAAACAAAATGCCATCAAGGACAAGCCATTAGAAATACCTCATGAGAATAACCTCTCATTAGTAGATCCCAACGAGAAACCCTTTGCTTGAAGCTGATTCAGTCTAAGGACTGGCAAGGCAGGGTTCTTGGTGGGTAACAGCAAAGCTGGGGCTGTTGCTTTGCATTCCGTGCAGAGACTCAAGGTGACAGAATGAAGGGGAGCCCCATGAAGCTTCGCAGAGACAATCCCAGTTACCCACCACACTACTTCCCGAGAACACTTCTACACGAGGAAAGGGGAAAATAAAGTGAGTTATAAGCTCATTCGCTACGTGCAGCGTGTCATGTACTAAAGCAGGCAAATGATCAAAATAAACCTCATTAAAGGAGCAATAAGCACAGTAAGAAGCATGTAATGGAAAGCCAGGCAGGCTGGTGGCACAGAGACAGGTTGGGTTAGGCATGCTAGAAAGGCTGGGGAGAGGGAGGAATGGGAAGGAGACTGGGAGGAATGGGGAAAGTCCTACAGCCACTGGTGGCACTGCCTTTCTCTTAGAAGAGGGTGAATCCCTTCAGCAGAGCGGTGAGCGCACACCAGAGAAGCACGGGCTCAAAAAGTTCTCTAGACAGACCCTGCATTGTCCAAAGTCAACTAAACCTTGGGATTTTGGTAACTACAGTGGACAAAAGACCAACCCATGACAGAACAGCCAAATAGCAATTAGTGGTTCTACCACTGGTCCTGCAGCATTTCCCTTACTTTGCTTCCCCCTCACTGCAGGAGATACCCACGTTTCACTTCTGTCACTGCACGGGAGACCCAAGGCCATGCCACCCACTAACACATCTGCATTTTTCTCTTGTGGACCCAGACTTTCACTCACACAAACACGGGAGTTTAGAATTTCAACCCTGAAGAATCCTAGCAAGCTCTGGGCTGATAAACCGGGGCACAAAGCATTCTGTGCACTTCTGAATTTACCGGCCTGGGAACAACCATTTGGGAACCAGTCCTGGAGGAAAACCCCCCAACTCACCCTGTTGATCAGCTGTTCTCCTGTTTCTGAAGCTGTGATAAGTTTACAAAGTGCCTGAAGTGCAGGGTTAGGCAAACCTGAAAAACATCAGCAGAAACGGGGATTGTTCAGTATCTGCACTTGACGGGCAGAAAAGCAACAACCTGAAAAGAACATAAACTCAGCGAATTCCTCAAACCTCTTCTCCAAATCACTGAACAGTTCTGGAAGCAGCAGCAATTTCCAGAAAGCAAAAGGTTTTCCCACTTTGCATCTGATTATAAATTTTCTGACTGAGAGCTGGAAGAAAGGAATGATCACATCACGCTCCTTGGACACTGGACTCAGAAGCGGATGATTCACATCTATGACAAAATTTTCAGTGAACATTTAGGACCTCCATTAAATACTTAATATTCCTTTGATAGAAAACATTAACATTTCACAGGCTTGCATGAAAGAAAAGCAGGGAAAGGTCATCGTCTGCTTGGATGGGTGAGGGCAGAGGCAGCAGCTGAGCTGGTCCTTACCCAGGAGGGACTGTATGGTGGTGCTGCACTGCTGCAGCCGCTCGCCAGGGTCGGAGGTTGGGAAGAAAACTGCTGCTGGGAGGCCACTGGCCGGAGGGTCCAAGCGAAATCCTACCGCGGTGAGCAGGGCCTGCCAGCCTGGGATGCCACCGACTTTATTCTCCACGCTTTGCTGGGAGGTGTACATGGAGTTGTGCTGCCCATTCTGGATTCGCTGCAATGACTTCTCCACCTTTGGGGAAAATACAGCATTACCCTGTATTTTCATATAATTCATGTAATTTCATATTATTTCATAATACAGCATATAGCATGTTTGACGAGAGATTTTTACTAACTGCCTCTTTTTACACAGTGAAAAAGCCAGAGCAGCAGGTCGAGGGACAGCAAACCCAACAGTGAACCTGGCTTGTCTTACACAGAAGGATGTTAGTGCCCTTGAGAACAGAGGCTCCAGTAACTCGGCAACTTGCAGCTCTAAAATCTCTGTGATGAGTGTCAATATTCTCTGGGGAGAGTTAAGCCACAGGAAACCAAGTACCAGTTCGATTGTGATTGTTTCCTCTAAGCTTGGCAGCTACATTTCTCCCCAAGAGCTGACTCACATTCAGGCTCCAGCCTCTTGCGTACACAGCTTATTAGCAGGCAAGAGTCTGCAGCTACAGGGCAAACAGAGTGCGTCCACAAAACCCAGCACCTGGGATAACTGGGAACATTCACAGGTTTCCAGCATCATCCTACGGATACTCCCCATTCCCGTGGAACCACCCTGGAAAGAAAAGTATTAAAAGCCACGAGAGATTATTCCAGCCATCCGGCAGTTTGGCTTCAGCCCCGCTGCTCCCCACAACAGGCAACAGGCACATCTGGGGACAGAAGTGCCTCTTCTCTTCCAGGTATGCAAGGAGAGAGCAGCCACCATGCTCTGCACCTTCGTGACTGCGACGTTCATAGCTGTTTTCTTGCAGAAACAACTAACCCCGATGATTATCTCATTTTTAAAGCAGAGACCCAATTCAACAGCTAATGGAAACCAGATGGGGAGGATTTTGCCACAATCCAACGTAAGACTTTGCTTGTTTTGCCTCTTTTTTTGCTCCAGACACTTCATCAGGTGTCCCAGCCTTTTCACACTGACCCCGAGGTTTCACAAGAGGTAAGGGAGAAGGGTTGAAAGTTCACATTCAAGTGTGAGTGGTTACACATCAGGGCGTTTTTCTTCCCATCCATCACTTAGAGATGCGTACCCACAGGTAACAGGAGCTCACAACCACGCGGTCTGCAACGCCCGTGGGGTGCAGGAGGGTTTCCTTTCTCTTACCAGATGTAGCAGGACACGCAGAGCATCTCGTGCCCTTTCAGGGTGCTGCAGAATCTCTGTCAAGGCCTGTCCCACCAGCGACGAAGGGCTGTTCAGCTTCATGTCGCTCCCAATAAGCATGAAACCTGCAGGATGCAGAATAAGAAATGCTCAGTCTCCTTCTGTTACAGAAACTGTTCAAAACAAGCAGACCCCCTCTGCCCTCTCAGACGAATGGAATGATGGATGTGTGTCTGCAGAGCGATACTCTTTTCCCAGAGCAGCGACCCACTCCCTGCCCACTCCCACTGACTGAGCTTCCAGAAAGCTTCTAGATGCTTCTTACTGTTGTCCTCTATTAAATCAATAGTGTTTTCCTGTTCAAGCAAGTGGAAAAACACTGTACTGCAGCTAAACTTGTCCTAGCACGCTTCATGTCTCCTTTAGAGCAGCAGAAATCAATAGATGCTAAACAGCACTCATGGAAACAGACCTCAGAGCTTTCCCTGTCTCAGTCAGAAACCTGTCTTGGCTTATGTACCACCTTGACCTGGTTTGAGGCTGAAACCACGACACATCTAAAATGCCAGACTCTCCAAACTGCAGCAGAAGGAGCTCTGCCTTCCCCTTCTCACCCACTGCAGAGAGGTATGAGCCTGTCCATCTTCACACCCATCTCCATGCTCATTCTGTTTCACCTAGGAAGCAGTGGCTGATTTCTCTTTAATCCTCTTTCCTTTGAGACAGAAA
Organism: Pedionomus torquatus; assembly: GCA_013398155.1. NCBI lineage: Eukaryota > Metazoa > Chordata > Aves > Charadriiformes > Pedionomidae > Pedionomus > Pedionomus torquatus. The sequence goes on along the minus strand of VZRU01019470.1, from coordinate 91,416 downwards.
GTCTTGAAAGGAAAATAAAATAGAAACTGAGCTGTGGACTGTAACCTAAACTCGGCTCCCATCTGGTCTTGTCTGAATCACGTCCTAACACCGAACTCAACAAGCCTGAAATCGCTCTGTCAGACTAACTCCGAGTGCTCGTTCTAACAAGCTCTAGCGAGTTTCCTGCTCCTCCAGTTCCCACCAGAGCCATACTCACAGCAGCTTCCTGATCTAAAAAACACGGTTGCTGCTGCCTGTGAGAAAAAAAAAACACTTGAGGAAATGCGTGCAGCTCTCAAAACCCAGGACTTGTGCCCGGAAAAAAACCACGCAGCTTATTTGTACCTATCCCTGTAACATCACTGTCAAACTCCAAGAGTTTGTCTTTTTGAATCTCAACTCACTCCTCTAATTGAGAGGGAGCAAGCACCAGCTCTCCACCTCGGAGCTTACCCTGTGGAGGAACTTCCAGTTGAAGCAAGAGAAACCTTTCTCCTAAAAGGACCAAAGGATCAAGACCTACAAGGCTTATGCCACAGAAATCATAGCTTCTGGTTGCTGCTGTAACTTCCAGAACTACTACTCTTGCCTCCTGGCTAGAATTGCACTAAATTCTCAGTGAGAAGGTTCTGTACATTTGCTCCAGCCAACTCCACTCCAAGGACACAGGAAATTCGACCCTATGGATTTCAAACACAGGGAAGGAGCAATTGCATCGTGCGTTATTTCTTACCAGTCATTAAACCATTGTGATGTCACAAGACTTCACCTCACGGTTGCTTTAAATCCTATCAAATTCACAACCCATGTACTGTACATGGTGAAGCACTGAAGTTTTGCATCACACTGACATTCAGCCACACTCACCTGGATCTAGGTCTGAAACAGGGGGCTGAATTCCAGGAGAGCGCAAGGCCCACCCTACTGCTAGCTCCCAGCCAGCGCTGCTCCTTGCTTAACCCAAATAATTTGGCATAGCAGTGCTTCCGAGAAACCCCCTCTTGTTTGTCAAAAAGCAGATCCTTCCCACCTACCTGCCCAGTTGGACGGATGGGAGAACTGCTTGCTGCTCTGTACGGTTTTCATCGCTTCTCCAAGGGCTGCGCTGGCTTTCATCCCGTTTAAGAGGGAGGAATAGAAGGCGTGCACAAACATTTTGGAAGCAGCCACAGGAACAGGCCAGAGTGACACCAGGACACACTGAGCCCCGGCAGCCAGGAACGCTCGTGTCAAGCCAATGACTCCATCGGCAGTGACTTTGCTGTTGGATTCTTGGTAAGAGCCAAGAACCACTAATTTGACAGGAAGCCGCAGATCCAGGACATCAGCTGCTGTAAGCAGAAACTCCTGAAGAGGAGGGCAGTCTGAGATGCTCTCCACATCACTGGCATCATCCTGCATCCGAAGGGATTCTGGGATGGTGTAGGGGTTCCCAAAAGAACTCTTGCTGCTGGCTGGATTGCTGTCGGTGTTCGGCGTCAGGACCAGAGCAGCCAGTTTCCAGGAGACGTGGGTTGCAAAATGGACACATTCTGCCTGAGTGAGGGCACTCATGACCCTCTCTTTCGTTGCTGCGCTGCCAACTAAGGGCTGGCAGCCAAGTAACTCAGATACCATATATGCTTCCTCTTCTGCAGAGGGCATGGGTCCCCACAGCCACCGGTCCATGACTGCCGAAGGGAGCTTGGGATTTCCTACGACAGCTGCCATTGAGGTAGAACTGGAGTAAGCAGGAGTATTCTTCCTCGTGTGGGACTACAGAGAGAAAGAGAAAATGGGGTTAGTATAGAAAACTGTAGGAACCTGCACCTCGCAGGAGAGGTTCTAGGTGAGAGAGGTTTTATAAAGCCACGTCTGACCTTGGAGCTGGGATTCAGCGACTGGATGGAGGGCACGGCGATGAGGCTGAAGCGCTCGTAGAGGTACTCATTGGAGGAACTGCCCTTCAGGAGAGCAAAAGGAATGAGGTACAGTTCTCCCTCCAGAACCAGGATCAGCTGGCGGTGGCGGCCAACGGGCCCACTGGAATGCATCAAACCCTGGGAGGAAAAGAGAGAATCCATTTGGCCCTCTCACTCCATCAGCACCCCAAGCACCAGGCTCTAGTCTGACCCCACGTCAGGTTTGGAGCATCAGAATTACGCTCTGTGTGAACACATATTGGCATTGACCAGACCTACACAGCTGGACTGTTGCTCACCTCTGCACGAAGAATTCATTTGAGACGAAGGTGCCTCAAGAGCAGTGACGTGCCATAGAGACTTTGGCCACCACTGCCAGCCCCAGCAAGTGAAATGGGCCCAGCACCACCACAGTACAGTAAAAATCTTTGTTAAACCCAACCACCTATGTCTTGTCAGTATTATTATCACCTTATAGAATCATAGAACGGTTAGAGTTGGAAGGGACCTCAAAGATCATCCAGCTCCACCCCCCCTGCCCTGGGCAGAGACACCTCCCACCAGACCAGGTTGCTCNAAGGTCTCCCCGGAGCCTTCTCTTCTCCAGGCTGAACAGCCCCAGCTCCCTCAGCCTGTCCTCACAGCAGAGGGGCTCCAACCTTCTAATCATCTTGGTGGCCCTCCACTGGACCCGTTCCAACAGTTCTATGTTATCCTTTCTAACAGTTCTAAAGTTACCCTTTGAAGGAGAATATTCTTTCTGAGGCTGAATCTCAAAACAGTGGTTTCCTATACAAGAGCAAACAATCCTTGGACAGACTGTGTCTCTGACACATGACATTGTCCTCAACCCAGAGTCACAAACAGGTCTAAAGAGCAAGTATCTTACGGATGGAGAAGTGAGGTAGAGAGATTTATAAACAGGGAACACACAGATGGGCCCCAAACGTGGCAAAAGAAAAAATAAATCTCTTCCATTTAGAAATACTGTGTGCCAGAGACAGGGCTTTTTCATTTATCCTGCCACTGCTCTGTGAGCCTGGAGCCGCAGGGACTGGCCAGGGCTGTCGCAGGACACTGCCCCATGCAGCCTCCCCTGGCTGCTGCGTTCACCCCGTGATCCACCGGCACAGGAGCTGCTGGGATGGAGAAAGAACAAGGCCCAGCTTGTCCAGTTCCAGCTGGCTGCCAGCGTGGCACTGCCAATTAGTATTTGTGAATAAAGGATACACTTCCTGCTTAGGTTCATCCAAAGCAGCTGAGTGGAAGTGGTATCAACAGCCAACATCCCTTGTTTTCACCTCCCATCACACCCAGTCTCACCATCTGGCATGACCGAGTGAAAACCACCACGCTTCAGACACAGCCCCCAGGCTGCCTACCCCTGCTCTGCCACGCTGACAGTGTGAATCCCCACATTTGTCCCCACCAAAGGCTTACTCCTTCCATAGGTCCTATCAGTAAGTCGTAGAGTGCGCGGAGCGGGGGTTTGGTGAAGGAAGTCTGCCTCCTCGGAAGAGATGATGTCCCATCCTTGACAGGAGACATGGTACTGCTGAACAGACTGGTCATGCTCTGGCAGCTCCTGTGGGCAAAAGGCAAGCGAGAGGTCAGTCACAGAAATCCAAGGAGCCACAACAGGTTGCCCTGACCTCCTAACACCGACGATGAGACAGTCCCTGTCCCTCCACAGGACCCTGTTCTGTAAGGCGCTTCCTGGCAGGGCTTGACTCTCCCATTCAGCTTCACAGAAGAAGAATGATGTCCATGGCAAGGTGCACCGGCTGCAGACAGCGCACTACCTCGCCATGGAGCATCTCTCCAAGCTCAAGCACTGCTCACAGCTCCTACTGCATACCTCTGTGTGCGAGCCAACGCGAGACTCATCAACGACTGACAACAATCACAGGAAGATTTCCACTCAGGTTTCGCACCAACTAATCTGGCACGGGACCAAAAGGGAACAGGACAACAGGCAAATAAGAAGACACGAAGGTTACGTCTGCACTTGCTGCCACTCCTCTGAATGGCTCCGTAAAGTCAGATGCAAGAGTTGACCTAGAGACCATTTCTGACACACACCCCCTGCCCAGCCAGAGCTCTGCATGTGCTCCCCTGGCATCACCAGCCGCCGAGCACCGTCCCTTTGAGGAGACCGGGATGGCACTGGCACAGCCACAAAGAGTTACTGCCCTCTTGAGGAGATGGTGTTGCCCCGCTCTGGTCTCGCTCTTCCAGCAGCTGTGCTCCCCAGAATAGTTATCCTTGGCTTGGTGCCACGAACAACCATTTTCTGTGAAAAGGCTAAATTTCCCGAAAGTTTTAACAGGTGGGCTTTAAGGAAAAGTCAGGGAGGGAAACAAGCCATTGAACAGTGATGGTAGAACAAGGTCTGAAGCGTAATCAGAGTCACCACGGGGGCTGTCCAGCAACGTGGACCACAACAGGCCACCCACAAGGCAACACGTGCCCCCGTGTCCTCAAGGTGCCGGATGCATTCGACGGAGGGTTCCATGAAATCCCAGTCCAGATTGGGCTCTGCTGCCGCTCTGCAGAGCAAACCTGCCTGTGTCCCTGGTCTCTGTGAAGCACAGCGCTGCTTTGCCTCTCCGACACCTCCCAACGCCACCCGCCCTTGCCAATTTTCACACCGGGAACGCAGCTGTAGTTTCCTGATTCAAGACCAAACCCATGTGCTTTGTCACGACGCTGGTCTTGCAATGCCCTTTTTTAAAGAAGGTTGACTCAGAAGAGATGCCTCATCTCTCTTCCTCATTTTTACCTTTTGTCTCGATCAACTCTTGGCTACCAACACAGAAAAGAAGTAAAACCAGAACGTATTGGCACTTCCAGAAAATCAGAAAACTCAGGATCCCACAGAGGTGTTCATCAGGGAGAGATATTAGTAGCTGACTGCATATTTGCTGTAAGCATGCCTATTTGCACGAATGTATATCTAATGCCTCTAGCAGACACACACACACACACACACAAAGGCAGAGTGTCTCTTCACACTACCAGATTAAGCCAACAGGCAGGAAAAGGCAAGGAAAGCAAAAAATTGCACTCGAGTGCACTCCTGCCACTGACAAACCGCAGTCCTGAGACACTCCCCTGGCCTCTTCTGACACACGCCAACAAACAGATTCGGAAAATTCCTCTCTCCCCTCTCTTTCTCTCCTCAGCTGCTGCCATCGCTCTCCAGACCCAACTCACATCATGTCTAAAACTTGTAATCTAAAGAAAAAATGATGCTACCCACTCACGATCCCCACTAACAAGGAATTCACACCCCATGGGCCAGCAGGAGTCACTTAAGGATGCAAACCGAAGCCTGGCGTCCCGCTGCCTGTGTTCTCCGATGCAGAGATCCTGGGGAAAGCAAGAGCAAGCTGCCTGCTCCTCAGAGCTGCTGAAAACTTGACCTGGCGACTAACGAACACCAAGTTCGTTACAGGACCAGCATGGAGTCCACACTGTCTGCTCCCCTCCAGACCCCTTTGCCCAGTTTCCCTGCAGCAGGTGACTGAGCCAAACCCACTCTGCAGCGCTCACTTGGTTCCTCCTCACTTTATGCAGCATGGATTTGAAAATCAGACCAGGAAATACAAATCTGTGCTTTCCCAGCATCACGCATCCATGTTGCCCTGAACCCTGTGCTGGAAGCACTTCCCTCCAGTATATCCTGGCTCACACACCAGTTTGGATGGGCAGGGATGCCCCACTGCTTATCCAGAAACCAGTGAGCGTGCAAGAGCTTCAGCCCAAGCCCAACAGCCCTGACCTTCCCAAGAAGCAGCTATTTTCCAGCAGATGGCACTCGCCAGCCTCTCCTTCTGCACTAAGCGATTTTAACACACTAATTTATTGCAGGGAATAGGGGCTTGATTACTCTAATCAGCAGAGCCTCCTTCATCTTGGTTTCACGGCCAAGCAGCTCTAGATTTATTCCTTCAGCACTCGGATTGCTTCTTTACGAGAAGAAAACCAAGGGAGCATCATAAATCTTTCACATCTCTTGCCAGTGTGTTTGTGTACACAAAGAGGAGGGAGAAAATCCATAGGGGGAGGACGGACAGACATCTTCTGCAGCAGGCAGAGCAGACCCAGAGCCCTGGCCAACCCGCTCCCTTTTTCCCCAAACCCAGTGCAAACCACCAGCTCTCCAGGTGGCTCAGCAGGCAGGAGGCCAGGTGGTTACAAATGTGGCAAGAGGGAGACTTCTGAACCGTCTGGCCAAATTTTGGTCCCGTCTACAGAGAGCCAGTGCTGGATTCTGGGATGCTGCATCGATCCTTTCTACATTGCTCTTGCGATGCAGAGGGCTCTCCTGATTTCCAGAAGAGTAAAATCTCTCCTTTGGAAGCCTCGGCGCAGACTCCACAGCGCTGCTTATTTATAACCCTTTGTGTAAGGCAGCCCGACCTGCACCAGCAGAGGAAACGGCACAAACTGGGACTCGGGGCTGCCTGCCTGTATCAGCATTAACTCCGCTTCCTCCCTTTGTCCTGGAGGTGCAGGAACAAAGCTTGATCTCACGACAGCCTCAGAGAAAGGGGGAGAAAGCCCCTGTCACGCAAGCCTTGAGCTCTGACTGCTCTGTCCTACCACCAGCCTCCCAGCGCCTGGCTCTGCTTCCAGAGGATGAAGGTGGCTGGTCCCGGGAAAGGGGTTCGTAGCTCTTGGCCCTCGTTAGGATTCTGGACGAGTCAGATTCCACTCATGACCAAGCACAGGCATTCTGGAGGGCTGGGAGCCAGAGCTTCTGCTGTGGTGGTGTGACAACGAATATCCCTGATGGATATTCATTCTGCCTGTCATTCTGCAAGTCTTCTTCAAAAAGACCCTTCCTAGAGATGCAGCCCCTACTCCACACTCAGAGCCTTGACATACTTAGAAAACCAAGCTGTGGGAAGCTCCAGAAAACATTCAGATATGAGCTCCCTGTGGATGCTTTCAAGGATCCGCAATTATCTCCAGAACCCACCAGTGGTTGCACAAAACCCACAGACCACCCAGCGCTCTCTGCTTGTGTGGTCTGTGCTTGGGCAGCCACAGTGCTGCACCCTGTATGGTAGAGAACCAGAGAGATAAAGAGACTCCTCCTTCCTTATCTGCCTTCCAAAGACCTCGCTTTCTCCTGGGCCAGGCATCCCTGGTACTGCCCTATCCTTCTGCTCTGCTGGGGGTGGGTTCTGCTCTGTGCTCTGTTGGGTTCTCCAGCTCCGTATCTCCCAATTTACCTTTTACCAATTCTCACCAGGCTGCATTGCAGAAGTTGCCCTGGAGGAAGTGTATTTTACCCTTCAGAGCAGCGCTGCAGCCGACTCTCATGTTTTCTGCAGGTACGTGGAAGGAGGACAAACCGTATCCCCGCGCTGGTGGAGCAGCCAAAGAAACGGCGGGGGAGCTACACTCGGGTCCCAGACAGTGATCAAATCCCTTGCTGGAGCAGAAGACAACCACCAGGGAGGAAATCAGATTTTTATCTGGAAACCCAACAAAAGTCTAAGAGCCCTAAGGAGCAGAGAAAACCTAAGACAGAAGCAGCTGGGACTATCTTGGGGACTCTATCGGTGACATCCACAGCTTAGACAGCCACTGCCCAGTACTGAGATCACTGCAGTGACCCTTCCATGCTTCTTTCTCCTCTAAAGTCCACTTCTTCTCAGAAGTTCCTTAAGTTAACTGCCAAACTCCCACATTTTTGCTTTCTGAGCAGAACTGCCAAAAAATTTCACTATTGTCTCTGCTTAAAAGCCAGGTTACCTGATGACAAGCAGCCGGAGGGCCCCCGTCCTAAACCAAGGGCTTCCTTTCAGTCACCCGCTTGCTGCCAGACATGGAGACGGGATGGCTCCAGAGAGTCCCAGCATCTCCAGGGCCTCATTTTCGAACATGGGACCTTAACAGCATGTGCAGTTCCTGTGCGTGAGGGAACTTGGGCTGGCCCCAAGCCACGCGAGCCCCCTTGAGGATCTCCAGCATTCAAGCACAAGATGTGAACATGGATTCAGGCCCCACATGAGGAATCCAGGGCCCCCCTTGGCAGTAGGAAAGACAAGCTCTTACTCCCAGCTCCATGTGGGCCCTACTCCTCGTTGTCCCCTGCAGTGCAGCAGCCAAAGCAAACAGAGGCCACACCTTCAGTCACTGCTCGTGAGCCACAATTTTACCACCCTCTGAAGGGCTGCAGCGGCAACAACCCGCTCCACGTTGACCTACAGCGACACGGCACAGAGGAGGTGAGATGGAGTCTGGATCTGCAAGACCTCAGCTCCTGCTAACCGCTCGATTCTGTTGCTTAACCAAAGTCTAAGAGCTCCCGGTTCCTTGTCAGAGCTCCAGGCCAGCGCACAGAAATGCTTCTTGCTCCCACTTTATTTCTCAATGGGCTCTCTTCCACGCAGATTTTCACCTGCTTCCTTCCTGAAGCTTCCAAGGCTCTTGCAAGGATGTCTCCTTGTCATCCCAAGCGTGGAGTGCTCCCTGCTGAGAGCCACACCGCTCTCCACACAGCTTAAATCTAAAGAACCACACGGCAGAGCAAGAGGGCAGCTACCGCTGTCTGCAGTGCCCTCCTAGACCCCACAGCCTCCAGTTTGACCAGCTATGGGACTGGAAGCAGATGTTAAGCGGAGGAGGTATTGAAAGGCTTGGGCAGGACCACAGCATCGGCTCTGAATTCAGGGCTCAGCAAACCAGGTGCAAAACAGAGATGGCAGCATTAGCTCTTCTGCTGCAGCCCTCACGGTGGTCAGGTCCCACTGCAGTGTCTCCTCATCCTCTCCATCTCAGCGCTCGTGGCGAAAACATCAAAGGTACGGCTGCTTCTACTGCCTGATGCTCACAAAAGTGCACTGAAGAGTCCAAGATGCCCCATCCCTGAGCCTCTCCTAAAAGCTGCAAACAAGGTACCTGAAGTAAGCTCCTGGCTGTGGGTTCAAAGTAATGGCCCTGGCTCCTACGGAGCAGAAAGACACCGATGCTGCACGGTTTGCCTCTGCAGTGTTCCTGAGGATCAGCATGCCCTGGAGTAGGATAACATCATATCTGTCCCCTGGAAGCAGAGGGGAATCATCCCATCTTCTAAGCCCAATGAACCAGCAAAACATCTCAGCAATCCTGGGCATCGACCCACTTGATCCCAAACTGCAAACACTCCCAGGTCATCAGCTCGAACAGATACCTATGGGGATTCTGGAGAGCAAACCAGGCTGGTTGCTGGTGCCAGGAGCACCTCCCCGTTTCAAGGGGACGCTGTCACAGCTCACAAGCTCCAGCGATGGCTCACACGGCTGCAGGCAGATGGCATTGGCTTTTCCAGCTGAGCAAGGCCCGGGGTACCCTGCGCTCCCCATCCATGCTGGAGCACGGATCCAGCCAGAAAGCCCGGGTCACGTCACGCAGCCCCTCTCCACTGGGGGAGCAGTAACACTGGAAACATTCTGTCTTTAATTTTCGTTTCATACGCTTGCCCTAATTAGCACAGTAATATGAAAGCCTGGGACCTGATCGAGCTGTAAGAGGCAGAAAATGAGTGGAGAGCAGCGCTTCGAGTGCACAGTCCTGTAACTCTGGAAACGCAGCACATTCCCAGCTAATTAGTACAGCAGTTAAGATCAACAGAAAGAAGTATTTCCATAATAAGTGCGGAGAGGAGAGCTCCAAGCACCACGTCTCACAGGCAGCAGGGATGAGACAGAGTTCCCTCCCAATCGTTCAGACAGTCAAAAACAGCCCTTGGCCAGGAGAAGAGCAAATTCGAAACGGCTGTCCCTCAGGACAGAGTTACCACTTAATGACTGGTGACAGTCCTTGCTGCTATCACCCTAAGCTGTCAAATTCACCTAGAAACGCAATGAAGATGCCACCCCCTACATCTCCCAAAACAAGCTACTGAGTCCTTAGGTGACACACATAGTCCTATCTAGGTCCCTGCCTATGCCTGGGGTCCTCCCTCCCACAATGACACTTTCAGTCCTTGTTCTGCCTCCTTCTTCCTGAAAACCTCTATTTCTATGGAAGGAAGCAACAAGGCCCTGTGCTGTTCCAGGACCTGGCAGGGCTTCTTTGTCCCTCGCATCCAACACTTAGGTCTGAAGAACAAAACCAACCCCCAACTGACCACGTATCGTTGGAAGGCCACCAGGCACTCGCAGCTCCCAGGAGGGATGCACACACATCACCGGGCAGTCATGGATTCTCAACCCCAACAGGAGCAAGAGGCAGAGCTCTCCTGAAGGAGGGGAAAATCCTCTCTGCACCACAAGAACACAAAGGAAAAGGATGGAGGGGAAATGCCTACGGGCCCCTCTGCTGAGAAAGGGAGAGCGCTGCACGGTACGAACATGTGGACCTCTTTCCCAAGAGAGATGCTTCACGTTCCCCACGCATCCATGCTGTCAAGAATGGATGGTCACTGCTGCCATTAGGGACGGTACCAGTTCGTTGCTCTGTGCCCCCAGGAATCGGGGCGACAGGGAGAGCAGGAGCAATGGCATCGGGTGCACTTGCCATTTAGAGAGAAGCCCAACACCAAGACGTCTCATTCTGCTTGCTGAGCCCCGCTGGGCGGTGCTGGGCTCTCACCTGTTCAAGAGGTTGTTCCTGCTGACCATCCTGAGGAAGCCGGTGGGATCGGTCATTGAGTTCAGCTTGTTATTCATCTCCTCAAACTGTTGGTCCATGATGTCCCCGGCTTCACTCTCGGTCTCGCTGCTGGCACAGGCTCTGTGAGGGGAACAGAGAGGGAAGGAGTCATTGGTGCCAGACAGCAACAGCTTGGTGACAAACGCTCAGCCGCTTCAGGAGAAAAGGTTTTTCAGACACAACCTCAGCCAAATCTGAAAGTAAGATTTTCCCTGGATTCCATCACCTCCCCCTGTGAGGCCTGACAGAGAGTAACAGCCCCACCATCTCAGGGTAGATCTTCTGGCTGTTAGTATTTTCTCTTCTTTCTACAAGCAGAAGGCAAACACAACTATTTTTATCAACGCCTCCCTTCAATCCAATCAATAATTTGCACGTTACGTGGCACATCACCAACCTTGGGGTTTGTACACTTCAGCTAAACCTGTTGTGTTACCTGCTGAAGCCACCTTGCATCTTATTTCTGGTTCCTCTTGGGTTCCTGACACCTTGGAGCCTTTCTTCAAGGGCACGTTTTCCAGTAAAGAGCACACGCACTACATTAACGCCCACCACCAGCTCACGTGGGTCACTAGAGCTGTCCCTATTTGCCACATGGACCACGGCGTAGTTTTGAACCGTACTCCCAGGCCAGTATCATTTAATAACCTGAAAGAATAAGTCCTGACAGAAGACAATCACTTCTGACCCCTGGAAATGGGGTCTGCTGAACAACAGCCGGGGTCGAGGGAAGGACAAACAGGGAAAAGAAAGCATTGTCACCAGCTGCCTCCTGCATGTTTTCCCTCCAGCTGCACGCTGGTTTGGAGTCCTGGCACAGCTCTGAGTAACACTCACAACAAGCATTTGGAGCTCCTTAAAGAGGCAAAAAGCTCAAGTTCATGAACCCAAGAGAGGCCACATGCTCTCCCTGAAGAGTCTGTCCCAACACAAGTTCAAGCAGACTTTAAAGTCTTTCATGCTTTGTTTTTTTTTTTTGCAAGTAAGAGTTATTTGTCAGCTTAATTAGACCAGCTGAAAGGAACCATTTCCAGCAGAAAGCAGAGCTGCTGCAGTGTGGAACTGAGCACCACCACAGCAAAATCCCAATGACATGTCCCATAAGGGCATGATCCAGAAGGAGAAACAGGAAAGATGTGCTGGAGACGCAACAGCACCGGTAGACACACTTACAGCATTTCAGACTCACAGAATGATAAATGCTACGAGTTTGGAAGGGACCTCTGGAGATCATCTAGTCCAAACCCCTGCCAGAGCAGGTCCACCCAAAGCAGGTCCCACAGGAACGTGTCCAGGTGGGTTTGGAAGGTCTCCAGAGACAGAGACTCCACCACCTCTCTGGGCAGCCTCTGCCAGGGCTCTGCCACCCTGAAAGTGAAGAAGTTCCTCCTCATGTTTAGGTGGACCTTCTTATGTTCCAGTTTGTGCCCATATCCTCTTGTCCTCTCCCTGGGCACCAACCACAGTGCTTGTAATCAAGCTCCGAATGGAGAAAGTCTAACAAAAGCTCGCACACGTGTGCTGTACGTATTTAAATCCCCCTGTTCTTGGCTGGCAGGCAGAGAACAGGTTCCAGGGGCTGGAGATGACAGCTTCTCTTGCGGGTCTGGTGTGCTGGAGCACAGCGGCAGCCGGCAATGCTGCAGGGAGGCACTTGGTCCATGTGGGGAAGGAGTTTCAAAGCAGAAGACGACGTTCACCCGCATGGAAAAGACACGATTTGTTTGTTTAACTCCCCGCATATAATTTTGAAGTGGGGAAAGAGCTTCTGCCCGTGATCACACCGCCCCAGCCCAACGACCTCAGAGACAAGCATCAAACCCAGGATCTTTATTCAGAACCATACCATCTACCGTCACCACGGAGGGAGGAGGAAGCTGACATCACAGTAAATGAAAAACTCATCCCAGAACCTGAAGACTGAAGCACTCCCTTTGCCAAGAGGAGAATCTGTGGTGACAAATGGGTTAATGGAACTGAAAAAAGTACCTGCAGAAGTGTTACACGAGGTGTAACTGCAGACTTTAGTTGGGTATATTCATATCTAGAGAGTAAGATTCAACCCACCGCGTGGTTAGCAATTCTGGGGGTAGCTTTCCACTGAAGTGGGAAAAAAGCATCCTGTGTTCTTTAGGAGACTGACACAACAGCCATCCTGTTAAAATAAAAATATCCAACAGCCCCAAAACACGGCAAAACCCCCCTGAGGTCTCCTCTCAAGCTGGACAAGCTCTTCTCTGGCAGCGCAGGTGACTCCTCTACGGCAGTCGGACGCAACGCCAGTAACAGCACTCAGGCCTGAAGGCACTACACAAATAGAGACAATTAATTATTGGGAAACGAATTCCATTCATAAATCGCATATAAGTGTTTAGCCAGCTGCCAAGAACCTTCCAAGCAGCACACTCATACACAGATCTCCAATTTTTTGGGGGTCTTTTATTTTAGTAAGCTTTCTTGGCTCAGGATTGAGCTGAAATCACGCGAGGCTCAGCCAGTGTCACGCTGCAGACTCCTTTCTTGACAGTTTTAAAAGTGTCACAATCCTTTTATCTCGGATGTTCCTGGAAAAGCAGCAATAATGGCTGCTTTTCAGCGTTTTCGTACGCTTGAACAAGAACACGTTATTTCTGTTCAAACTTTCTGCTCTTGAAGCCTTTGCAGAGCCTGGAGACACCGGCCGTGTCCCCCGAGGGCAGCCCACAGATACCCAGCAACTACACATCTCAGACTCTTGCCCGAGGAACCCCAGAAGAGGTGTACATACACACACACAGCTGTTTGCCACTCCGTGCCACGACAGCCCCCATCCTGTCCCCATACCCAAACTGGAGAGTCCCCAGAGCCTCCACAGACCCGCCAGAGAAGCGAGATATCACAGAAGGGAAAGGCTTCCAGCCCAAAAGCAGAGTGGACAACCCCATGCCGGAGGGTTGGGGTGGTTCTCCCGACAGAGGGGCAGCTGAAAAGGCCACCCCGTTTCATTGCTGTGACTGTCCCAGCTCTCACCTCTCTCCCAGCCACCCAAGGCGGGCGAGGAGGCATCTCTGGGGGAGAAGATGGACAACAGCAGCGAGGCTTGGCCAGGCCTCAGAGGTCCCACATGAAGCACACAGCGCCGATTCCCGACTCACAGCCCCGCGCTCGTACTAAGCAGCTTGGCAGTGGCTCTTCCAAACAACTTCTCGAGGTGGCCCGAGTCCAACATCAGGCTCCGGGAGCAGGAGGCCGGGCTGGGGAGCCCAGCGCCTGCGTTCCCCAGAGCACCAAGAAGCAAAGATAAGCCCGGCACTGCACACCACCGACTGATGTGACAGAGACACCTTTTCCCAAGCCTTCGCAAACCCAGTATTTTTTCTGATACAGGAAAAAAAAAAACAACCAAATACCAAAACAACCAAACAATCTTAGGCAGAGCTTTCTCTTCGCTTCCCTAAAGAAAAGGTAAAACCAAGAGGATGTTTCACCACAACCTGAGCCCGTCCTGCCTCGCAAAGCTTTCAGCATCCCAACATAGACACACGTTCTTTAATTTGCTTGTAAATCAGTGCAAATAACAAAAAAACATCTACCAGACCTGGATCCAGAACCTCTGGTGGCTTCCAGCCCCCTTCCAGCATCTGAATCTCCCGTGAAGCACCGAGGGATTGGCCATCTGTGCTGAGCACCTGTGGCCACAGCCCTCTCAGAGCCTCAAACCCAACACACTGACAGCAACCAGTCTCGTTACTGGTACCAGGGGCACAACACAACCAAGTGCTGTGCTCTCCCTACCCCAAGGGGAGAATGAATTTGTCCTTCACAGACTTTAAGAAGCCCTGGGGAAAGAAACTCAGAAACCTGGTTCCATCCCGCAGAGCTGAACCACCTGATAGGAAACTTCGGGTCTGGGGTTGCACTCTTCTTTTGATCCGATGGAAAATTCCCATCCTGTCAGATTCTGGTGTCAGATCAAGGGCAGGAAGCCAAGGACAGGGCATGGTTTTACTGCTGCCTTCTGCAAAGCGATGTCTAACTGACACCGCCGCACATTTGCTGCCTACGATAGCTGGTACAAAAAGGATTATCACAAGGATTAATTAGGTGAGCTGAACCACGTCCCAGTTGCCCACAGAACCCTGAGCACCAATGGATCGGAGGACCGAGGCCATCACTTCCTCACCACCTGGAATGCCAGGTTCGGGCGAGCAGTGTCCTTGCAGGGGGCGGGTTGCCCAGAGAGGGGTCTGCAGGGTGGCAGCCTCCAGCACGGGCTGCCAACGTCACCGTTAGTGCCTTCACCATGGAAGCCAGGCCAGGGGACGCGTGTCCACTGCCTGGGAGACTCCAGAGCGTTTCACCCGCAGATCTCGGTGCTGCAGAAAAAAGCTGAGGGGTTTTAAAATAAGCCTAAACCACTGTATGACCCGAAAGAGCCAGCGTCTCCCCTCACACCAGTTTTGGGGGCTGGTTAAGACATCAGCCAACACAGACATTTAGGTCCCTTTTGCACTCGTAGTAAACCAGACCTTCAAACCATCGGTGTGTCACTAACACACCCAAAGTAAAGCAATTTCTGACCACGGAGCAGGCTTCACTTCTAACAGCCAACCAAACTACCGCCGCGTCCTTTACACTTCCTTCTAAAAGAACACCCAAGGCCAGGGACAGCCCCAGCTCTGTCCTCAGACAGAAGACTCAGAGCAAAACCACTTGTAAATACCAGAGACACTGTAAATATTGTTAGAAGTTACAACAGTGTGTAAATACCAGTATGAATACACAAATTATATTCCTGCTCATCAAACCAAATACCACGAGAAGTCACAAGATTGAGCATAAATAAGCAAAAAAGCCTCTTTTGTGATAAATCCATAGGATAAAAAAAAAAAAACGAGGAAACATGGTTGTGTATCCTATCTGAGTAACTGACCGGAGTAAGTTTCTTCCCTCTTTGCTGAAATTCATCAGACAGATTAATTCCCTGTAAATTATTTACTCAGCTATAGCCACAAGGGAAGGCGTTTGGAGAGGGGCTGGATTCCTGTGGTGTTTGCAGTTTTTCATAAGTAAACCTTTGAAAGGGAATTAATTACACTGGAAACCGTAAGCAGGATGGAATCTGCCCATATACAGTCAGAGAGGGCATCTGCCTCCTCATCCAATCTATAGATTCATTACCCACCCTATCTACGGCTTCAAACCTTATTTGCATGAGGGTAGAGTTACTTGGCAGAAAAATAGCCATAGATACAAAAACAAAGCAATTTCTTTTTTTTTTGGGGGGGAGGGAGGGGGCTGGAATGAAAATTTGCCCCTACTCTGACTCTCAGTTGTCAGACTTCTCATCCCAGGCTGTTATAAATTGCTTTCGGGTGGGAGAGGGGGGAACCAGGACATCAGAGCCCCCTCCCCAACTTACCGGGTGTAGTAGGAATCCACCCCCAGCGCCTCCCGCACGCTGGAGATGTACTGCTCCAGCGCGGAGTTTGTTATCGTCTGCAGGGTCACGCTGGTGGCTTCGTGGAATTCCCCGGCATTTTCTGTCAGGCCGTCACCCAGATAATGTTCATGAAACTTCAGAATTCCTGCAAGGCACCGGAATCACGAGGTTAGTTCTGCAGGGCAGGAGGAGAGCTGCCAGCAGCTGTCTAGGAAGCGGCGCAGCGTTTGACATTTGGAGTACAACTGGGGCACAGCATTCCCTGCCGCGGCTCCTCGGGGCTTTTCCAGCATCCCCTATCACAGCCTTGCTTTTAAAATCCGGGTTTGTACTTTGCAGACGATGGCTCCAAGGTACAAAGGCAGAGCAGAGCTTTTATGAGATGCTCAGAATGCATTTGCTGTTGCGGGAGCCTTGTATAAATTATAAAAGAGATCTCTCAAACAAGCTACCTACCACGGTAATTCACATTTCAATAGACACGCGTGAAAAACACCTATTAATAGCCTCTGATCACATAAATTGAACACAGGAGCCTCAAATGCTGAACGAAAGCGTTATTACTGCAGCAGAACCTCCTCACATCACACAAAGATTTTTCTTTTCACTCATACGCATGAAAATGCCTTATACACAAAGAAAAGAAAAAGATGGATTAATGCATAGTGAAATATTAAAAGCCAGCATTTCACAACGGGTAAACCAGATAAAGGACGCGCGCTGTTTTGTCAAGAATTCAACTATTACTGCAGATAAAACCTTCCTCCGCTCCGACTGGCACATCCTTCCTGATATAATTAATTCTACAGCCTGTGATCAACAGCAAAAGGCTGCTCTGGACGCCCCGTTTGCCTTGACAGCATAAATTATTAAACCAGTTAAGAAGAGCGGGGGAATAAAGAACATAGCAGCTCCTTCTGCAGTAACAGCAGCGAAGATAGGATCAGAGAAGGGTAGGATCTCAGCGGGATAGGAAGGATCCGGGGCTGCCACTGGAGCTACTCTGTCAGCTCTAATGAAACAAGAAGAGGTCACCGTGGCCGGGCTGGAGCCAAGGCTGAAGAGCTCCCCAGAGAAGCTGCTTGAGTGGAACCCTTGAAGGAACACGGTCCCTTCTCCTTCCCAAGACCTGAGAGTGCCTTCAAGGGGGCAGACAAACCCAGACAGTTAAAGAAGGCAACTGCTTTTCTGCAAGACCCAGTTGGGGCAAGGAGGAGACTGGCCACGAAGCCTTGTGGCAAACCCTGTACTTCTGCCCCACAGAATTTTAGGCAGTTCAGCTTCATATAGAATTACTATAGAATTACTGGCCAACTGCAGGCCTGAAAAGCCAACCAGTGACCGGATGCAGAACGGGACACCACCATTTCACACCTACACATCAAACATTGCAAAATGCCCTCAAAAAGCGTTATCTTCCAACCGCTGTCACCCCATCTGAAGTCAAGCACGTGGGAATGTTTGCTTCCCTTCCCACAGCATTTTCGGTGCAATCTAAACAGCGCTTTTTTATCTCTTTGGCTTTGTCATGGTGAAAGGCTGCAATTATTAAATTATATCCAGAAAGAACTCATGAAAATTTACAGTCATCGCTTTATTAGATAATGAACAACAGCTGTCTGCAAAAAGCAATCCTCTTCAAATTAATCCTCCTTGCTCCTCTGTGATAAGTGTTTCCACATTCATACGAGGAGAATTCAGAGGATCAGGCAGTTCCATAGCATATCAGGAAGCAGGGACGCCCTTCTGGTTTCTGCAACCCACTTCAGTGAATAAATGTCAAAAGCTTTTGGAAGGATAAAGCGCAGAAATATAATTAAAGTAGGGAGTCTTATGCATAGAAGATTCTCACAGAGCCAACGTACTCGGAATCTCATTACTGCTCTGCTCTGCCCTGTGGGAAATATATATAGATTAGAGGTTGAAAAATGGAAATATTAAGCACGTGAAACGTTTGCATCTCCAGGTGAACATCAAAGCCCTGAATAAGCACTTCTATGTCATCCTTGCTGTGGCCGTGTCACCGTGTTCAGTCTATTCAGCTTTAAGGTACTAGATGGAAAGGATTCTCTTGTACATTCAGTCTGGTCCCAGACTCACTCCTAGCTATAAATGGTGTAATTCTCCCTGTCTCACCTCCAAAAAGGACCTCACCTGCCCCGGGAGCCAGCAGCCAGCTGTACAGGTAACCTGCAGCCAGCGAGTAGTAGAGAACAAGTCCCCTCTGGCCATTCACTGTCTCCAGGACCTGGTCAATGGTGACTGGAGAATAGGGGTCAGAGTCCTGTTGCCCAGTCTGACGTTCCACCAGCAGGTCAGCAAATGCTCTCGTTCGTCCTCTCTCTGCTACTGCCAATGCTTCATCGTGGTGACCTGAAAAGACAAAGCCACCTCTCAGACCTGCCACCACCACGGTCTGCAGTGCCATGTGCAGGAACAGGGACAGCTGCTATCCCAACCCAAAATAAAGCCTGGGAAAGCGGGGTCACAGCACTTATTTCTGCGAAGAGCGGCTGAAATACCGTCCCATGGATCATCTTGGCTGCAGGCAATAACACGATGTAGGGGAAAGCGAGCCCCAGAAAGGCAAATGAATGGACAAAGCAAAAAAAGAAGATCCAAAGGGACCTGACACCCAAAGCAGGAGACCCTTATTTCTGTCCTGGCAAAGAAATGCTGTGCTGTGTTGGACCGATGAGGAGTGAAGATGTGCCATGAACTGCCTCCCCTTAAGTTCAGCTCAGTGCATAATGGCATCTCTTACCGAGACTGACAAGTACTCGCTGCAGGGCCTGATAGGAGGATGTCTGCAGGTCAAAGAGTGACAGCTTGTAATCTGTGCTCAGCTGCACCTCGTGTCGGATGGTTTCAAACAGCGCCGAGGCCCGGTACAGCTGTAAAGGAAAACAGCCATGGTGACTTTTTATGGACACAGGACAAAGCCCTGGCTGGGAGAGCAAGAGGATCCAGGGCAATATACCCCCCAGGCAGGGGAGCTCTGCCCCAGAGAGCCCCTCAGGATGGCAGCATCCCTGGCAGAGGGTGACTTTGGATGGAGACGGCTCAGTGCATTCCACACCCTCCTCGGGATGCACCAGACATTCCCTCCCCTGAGGACAGGGATGACCCAAAGAGCAGAGAGGACACAAGCCGGCACAGGACAGACCACAGCGTACCTGGTGCTGAGACTCCTCCAGGTTTCCACTTGCCCAGAGGGAGAGGCCGAGGCCATGGCGGATTTTGGCTTCATCTTCTCTGCGTCCCAGCTGCTCTGCCAACCTCAGACCTGGAAAAGAGATAGAGGGGAGAAGGGGCTTCAGCAGCCGGGTGGAGGGGTTCTGCCTCAGCAGCCTGGTGGCTTCTTGGCTCAGGTGGCCCCCTGGCCTCCCATGGTAGGCAGGGGCAACCAAAGAGCCACCAAGTGGGGGGACACCAAGCAGGGTTCGTATACTGAGCCAGAGCAGAGGGCAGTGCCCTGGCATGATTGACCTGGAGCTCATTTCACTTCCAGAAGCACCTTCTGTGTCATCCCCGCTTCAAACCCCTCGCCTCCACGGGCCCTGCTGACAACAGGGATGTCTCCTCTGAGGCACCTCAGGTTTCCCACGGGGTGGGGAGTGGGGACCCTGCCATGCCCACGCAGCTCCGCAGCAGCTTGCATTTCCAGGCTTTTCAGGAATTCTGCGTCATGCCAGGAGAAGGAACTGCATTTAATTTTTTCCCTTTCCAACTTAATTGAATTCCCTCAGCGCGCTGGAACCCTGCCAAGGTCACTTTCAGGAAAACCAGACTAACTGATGTAATTTATCTTCCGGCTTCTAGCTTCATACACTCCAGCTACACTGCCCATCTCCTCCATCAGAGAGCCACCACTTTGAGCAGATGCTGCTTGTGTGCTGGAATCCCCTCCACGCTGGAATCCCTTGCAGCAGCTCACAAGCCAGCGCTGGCCCCAGCACTCAGCAGCCACAGATGGTTTATGGACACCAAGGGCTGAAACTGCCTCAAACCCAACCTGGTTTCACTCAACAGCTTCGAGGGCACTCACCCACTGGTCTCATTCCCACCTGAACGCAGAAGGCAAAGCCAGGGCAGCTATCAGCAAGGTACACACCAGTTTGAGACCTGCTCTCAGGGTGAGATCCATTGCGACCTGATGCAGTTATCCCAGAGTCAGTTCCTGGTACGTGATGCTATTTTATAGCGAAGGTTCACACATTCTAGGCTTCAGCGCAGAGGAGGTTTATGAAGAGACTGCCAGGTGCAGCCTGGATTCAAGCTTAGAGCTGGCTGAGATGCCCCCAGGAGAGCACAGATCATGTTTTGCAATCCTGTGTCTACAGGATGCTGGGAAGGCTCTGACTGACATGGTGTGCTTGGACAGCTTCTCGCACAGATGCTCAGCAGCAGCTGTGACGTCTGCAAGAGCTTTGGCATCAAAGGCCACTGTCAAACACATCCTTTTAGTGCCAGGCTCAGTACCTAACTTCTCTCCATGTCCCCTCCTGTCCCCCAGCGCTCACCCCCCCATGCTGTGCTGCCTAATTCAGCCTCTTACCTTCCTGCAGGTACATCACGGCCTGAGAGTAGTTCTGCAAGGCGTGATGAGTCCTCCCCAGGCTGCTGTAGGACACAGTTTTGGCTACAAGGTCGTTCATCTGCGCTGCAATGCTGAGGTGCTGCTCCTGATAAACCACTGCCCGTTCATAGGTGCCCAGGGACTCGTAGGTCAGGCCCAGGTTGCCGTAAGCCCGGCCTTGGCAAGTGGGGTTGTTGGTCTCCTCGGCGATCTGCAGGTCCAGCTGGTGGTACTGCAGGGCCGTGTCGTACTCCCCCATCTGCTGGTAGACCCCACCAAGGCCACAGGCGGCGTCGCTCTCCAGAGCTCGGTCCTTCATCTCTCGGGCGATGTTCAGCTGCCGCTCCAGGCAAGAAATGGCCTGCTCGTAGTTGCCCAGCTGGCTGTGCAGGCTCCCCAGCTCCCCGTAAGCCTGGGCTTTGTTAAACGCCTCCCCCAGCTCGTGGGCCACCACAAGCCTCTTCTCAAAACACACCAGAGCCTGCTGCAAGCTTCCCATGGCCCTGCAGGGGAGGAAAACAACAGCATTTATTTTGCCAGTATCTTCCTGAAAGAAGTTGTTTTGTCTTTTCCGCTAGAGGCCAGCTCAAATCCTACAGGCAGAGAAAAACACTCCTCCCCAGGAAACTTCCCAATCTCCTTCGGAATCCACCTCCTTCAGCCAGGAGAAGAGAAGTCTCTGGGGAGACCTTAGAGCAGCCTTCCAGGATCTGAAGGGAGCTCCAGGAGAGCTGAAGAGGGACTCTTGGTCAGGGAGGGGAGCGATAGGACAAGGAGTAATGGTTTTAAACT
>VZRU01019470.1:42891-70062 GCA_013398155.1 Pedionomus torquatus | reverse complement strand
AAGGCCAGGCTGGATGGGGCTTGGAGCAACCTGGGGTGGTGGGAGGTGTCCCTGCCCAGGGCAGGGTGGTTGGAACTGGATGATCTCCAAGGTCCCTTCCAACTCTAACCATTCTGTGATTCTGCCACCCCACGAGCTTCTCTCAGGGTAGAGCACCATCAGCTTTACGATTTGAGGCGGCAGCACCGTCCTCGGCACCCAGAGGATGCTGTTACTCCTACGCCACATCCCTGTGCCTGTGTCCAACAGCTGCACACCCACACCCCATCAGGAACACAACGCACCGTTCCTGCTTGCGCGTCGCTGTCGTTAGAACAGGTTACGGCGCTCCTTACCTGTGCCCGTTGCCCAAGCCCCTGTAGGCTTTTGCCTGATCTTGCATACGGTTCAAGCTCTGAGCCACGGACAGGTACTGCTCATAATACTTTATAGCTTCCTCAAAATCTCCCAGAGCCTCGTAGCAATCTCCCAGGTTCCCGTAAGCTCGGCCCCGATCTAACACAGACTCGTTTCCACTGAGCTGCTGCAGCATGGCCAGCTGCTGTTCAAAGTAGCCGATAGCTTCCTCCATGACGTTCATGTTCATCTTGGTGATGCCCATGTTACCGTAGACTTGGGCTTCTATGCTGGGGTCCTTCAACTTCTGCCCAAGCTCCAGCTGCTCCTCGTAACACTTGAAGGCCATGGTGTACTTCCCAAGGGACATATACACCGCAGCGAGGTGACCGTGTGCTCTGCACTCTCCCGGCATATCTCCCAGCTCCTGGTACACCTCCAGCTCCTGCGTGTGGTAACCCAAAGCCTTGTCACACTTCTGTATCATCCTGTACGCAGAGCCCAAGGCTGCGTAGGCACTGGCTTCCAGTCTCCTGTCTTTAACATGATGGGCTAAGCTCAACTGCTGCTCATAAAATTTTATTGCACCATTTACGTCTTTTTTACAGACAAAAATATCCCCTAAGTTCCCCAGAGCTCGGAATTTGGCCTGGGAATTGTTCAGAGACTGGGCCAGGGACAACAGGTACTTCTGACACTCCTCCGCTTTGCCGAAGTCCATCAAGGCTTTGAAGGCCAGGCCCAGGTTGCAGTAGGCTTTGGCTTGGCTCAGCTTGTCGTGAAGATCCTTTGCCAAGGCGAGATCCTGCTCGTAGTATTTAACAGCTTCCTCGTAGTTGCCGAGGCAGTAGTGGGCATAGCCCAGGTTATGGCACACTTTGCCCTCCCCTTCCATGTCCTGCAGCTCCGGGGATAGGCGCAGGTACTGCTCGTAGTAAGGGGCCGCCTGCAGGAACTCTCCTCGCGAGCAGTGGAAGTTGCCCAAGTTGCTGAGGGCCCGGGCTTCGCTCTGGATGTCCCGCAGCTCGCGGGCGATGTTGAGATGGTTTTGGTAGTGCTGCAGAGCGCGGTCGTGGGCACCCAGCGCCTGGTAGGCGACCGCTAAGTTCCCGTGTGTAGACGCCTGGGAGGCACGGTCGTTGACTTCCATGGAGATCTGCAGCTCCTGCCGATGGTACTTGACAGCCTGGTCATACATGCCCAGGGCGTTGTAAGCGTTGCCCATGTTGCCGTAGGCTCGGCCCTGGGCCGCGTAATCGCTGAGCTCCTGAGCTATGGACAGATGTGTCTTGTGCAGCCGCAGCGCAGTGTCGTAGTCGCCCTTCATCTGGTGAATGATTCCTGAAAAATAACAGCAACGGGCTCAAGAAAAGCATTCCTCTGTGATGATCCTTCCACAATAGCCCAGCCCTCGGCACCCCCACCCCTTCCCCGCACACCCCGAGACGTCCCCAGCACAGCCGACGTGGCACGGCCCCTCTCAACCAAACCGCTTCCTCGCTCCTAACAGGCAAACCCTGGAAAAGGTTTGTATGACACACGTTCACCACAACGACTGGTTGTTCTCCGGGCAGAGAAGAACCTCATGAGGTTCAACAAGAGCGAATGTAGAGTCCTGCACCTGAGGAGGATGAATGCCAGGCACCAACAGAGGTTCAGGGTGGACCTGCTGGAAAGCATTTCTGAGAAGAAGGCTCTGGGGGTCCTGGTAGACAGTAAACTCTCCCTGAGCCAGCAATGTGCCCTGGTGGCCAAGAGGGCCAGTGGAATCCTGGGCTGCAGAGGGAAGAGTGTGGCCTCCCTGGTCATTCTTCCCTTCTACTTGGCACTGGTGAGGCCACAACTGGAATACTGCCTCAAGTTCTGGGCTCCCCAGTTCAAGAGAGACAGGGAACTACCGGAGAGGACTGAAATTTGCTTTCCCAAGGCAGTTTGGACCTCACAGATTCATTTTTTTAAAACTCTCATGGGATTGAAAACTCCAGCTCCACTACATCAGCACAAGGCATCCTGGCTGGATTACCTGCATTTCTATCAAAGCAAGTCATTCAAAAATTCCACTCGCTTTCCTCAGTAACACAAAGCTTCAGGAGAAGGCGATTCAGAAAACACAGGCAGAACACAGCAGGATCAAACCAGCAGAGGCTTGGCCGCTGAGAACAGTTGGTTTCTCCCCCCCTGGCCCCGGCACCGCAATCACGGCCAAAGCTCATGGCAGTAGGGACCGGCTCGCTGGTGTCTCGGTCCAGCTCCTGGCCAAATCCTCCCTCGGCTCCGAGGAGCCCGTGGCTCTCATCGATCAGCTATCGCCTCCCTGGCTGCTGCACGGGGATGCTCCCCTCGGGTCTGAGGAGGGAAGGCAGTGGCAGCAAGGACGGGAGGATGCATCTCCCAACAAAAATGAGGTTCCCAGAGTCAGGGGAGGTGAAGCCTTCCCAGCTCTGAATGTTTGAGCCAGCCTCTTCACTGCCAAGAAAGGAGAAAAACAGTGAACAAATGTTTGCCAGGAGATACCCAGGACAAACCCAAGCAGCGTAACGGAGAACAAAGCTGTGCTCTTCGCACCCAGGGAGCCTGCTGGCGCGTTAGTTTGCTTGAGCTGTCACCCATCTGTTGTGGCACTTCAAGGAAGAAGGATCCAGAAGCACACCGTCACTTCGAAGCACCGGCGTCCTGACTCATTCTTACAGCTATAATTATTGACTTCACAGTAAAAGATAGTCTCCTGGTCAGGCGACTAGATGGCATTGTGGAATAGCACGCGAAGGACACAGCAGAAGAGACCCAGCAGACGTGAGGGGGGGTGGCCAGAGGCAGCCTTTACTGCCTCGTAGAGTGTAAAGCGCCAAAAATGGCACAAATTACAGTAATTTACAAGCTTTCCTTCCTTAATGACTAACACAGTTAGAACTGGGGAGAAACCTGTATAAGGCATCAGCAAAATAACCAGGAAAGTTACAGTCTGCCTGTGCAAATCACTGATTTTTTCCAATTTGGGGAAGAAATCGGGAAGGTGGGAAAGAAAGCGTCAGCCTAATTTTGGAATCGTCTTTGCAGGTCCTGTGCCAGAGCCCAGCAGGAGGTCACAGCAGAGGACGAGGGGATCCCCAGTCTCCCACCACCTCCCTGCAAAAAACCCTCCTGGAGAAAACATCCAGCACCTGCGGACAAGGCACCAAGGGCGCGAAGAGATGCTAAACACCAAGGCAGAGCCTTTCAATTATTTATTAATAATGGGAACTGCCCTCTCTCCATCTCAGCGGGAACCCCGAACAGCCGCAGAGGCTGAAAAGCCAGCTCCTCACAGGGAGCCTTGGCATTCGGGAGCACCATCTGCTTTGGCCAAGGCTGACAACGGGAGGCTCGTGGTTAAACTCCACATCTCCTCCTCGCAAAAAGGGCTCAATACCTGGTGACCGGCCCCCGGGGTCCAATGGGGGTCCATCCCCTCCGGCTTAGGGAGTCGCAGAGCCCCGCGGCAGCTGGACCGCCTCACAGCCCCCGTCCCTCCGGCTCGGCGTTACATCCCCGAGCTTTCCACCCACCCACACCGCTGAAACGCAAACAGAAAATTTCTGTCGCTTCAGCAAAGAGGCCAACTCTGCACATTCTGGCTGGGAAACACACATTTTGATACATATATATATATTTAATTTTTTTTTTTGCCTGTCAGCACGGTTATTTTGATGAGGTTGTATTTTGCATGTGGATTAGATGAAAAGAGACAATTAAGACTTGACTTTTTTAATTGGTACTGGATGCGTTTTAAACAACAGTGATAGACTTTCTCAACAAGAACTGCGTGTTCCCTTTCCCCAGGATAACTTAACGCTGACAGAGAAGACACAGAAGCGAAGCCAAGTAACAGCTGAAACGTGAGACCCTGCACTCAGAAGCTCGGAAAACTATCCCAACACCAAGCGTGGAGCGGCTGAGTCAGCATACCAGCCGAACCTAATGGTTAGCCTTAAAGCCAATCCAACGCAAGAAAAACATTCTCTGCTGCACCAAAACTCTGTCCTTTTCTTCCCCCCCGCCCCTTACTAAAATTTCTGGAATTACACGCTGAAAGTGTAATTAAACTCAAATCTGCTGTAAGGTTAATATGGATATTAAGATGAATTTTCTAGTCCCAAAATGACTGATTCTGAACCAGCAAAAACGGTGAGAGAATTTAAACCACGAGTCCCACGAGGGTTGAGGACCAGCAGGAAGGTGGCAAGTCGTTTCCTTTTGTAGCGCCCCCGGCCCCCTTGCCCGTTGGGTGCTCTGTCCCACCAAGGATGGTAAGGATGCCCACTGCTCTCTTGCCTCACAAATTGGTTTTGCCTCAGGCATTTGCCTAAAGAAGGAAATTCTCCACGCTCATCAGAAAGCTAGGACTGTTTTGTTTTCTCCAGTTCACCTTATCTCCTTCGTTCAGCTCCTGAAGACTCAGCTATTAAGAGAAATTAAGTCATTCATCAAGCCCTTTTCAATTACCTGCTGTTGATAACATCGGAGTACAATTAGCATCTACAAATGAACCCAGTGCCAACTGCCAAGCAGAAACAGCAGCTAATTTACAGCGAGAGCCGAGGCTCAGGGGCTGCCAGCAAGCACAGATTTCGTTCTACCAGCACCAGTCCTGTTCTGCCACCCCTGGCCAGCTGAGAACGCGTCCTGACATCCCCAGCAACAGCTGGAACGCCAGCAGCACGCGCTGCCGCATCCCACGGCAGAGAGGGAAAAGCATCTTTGATCGCCTCCACATCTGCTGCTGTGAAGAAGAAGCAGGAATGGACTTGACTTTGATGGAATTCAGCCCTCCCTTGGCCAGCAGGATGCCAAGGTCTCTCCCCTGAAGAACACGGGACTCCTACACGCTGTTGTTTTAATGTGCACGTTCCGAAAACAAACTCAGGGTTTGACCCACGTGCCTGCCAGCTTTCAAGGCAGCAATGTATGGGCACGTGCCTCTGATAAGCTCCCAGAGAAAAGGCCAGGTAATAAACCACGTCACTTCTTGCCCTGGTGCAAGACTTAGCATTTATTTCTGACACCCAAATAGCTCTTCAAACGCACTTCACCATTTCACTGCTGCCACGAGCTCGTGCTTTCCGGTGCCTTTCTGCGCCGGTTAATAATTGAACACGGGACACGTTACATGACACTGGCACACAATCTGCCAAGTGCCTGTTTAATTTATGAAGACCGTCTGGTGAAACTGGGGTAACTATGAAGACAGCACACAGCAAAGCACCGGCATCCTGGCAGCAGCTCTCACAGTCACAGCATTCCCCGACAAATTCTGCTCCGTGTCGGGCCCCCCTCGTCCTTACCTAGATTGGAGGAGGCTCTGCCTTCAGCAGCTCTGTCCTGCAGGCTCTCGGCGATGTGCAACTGTTCCTCGTGGTACTGCTTGGCCCTTTCCAGGTCCTGCATACATCTGGCTGCGTGGCCCAAGCCGGCATAAGCTCGCATCTCAATGGCCTTCTCCGCCAGCTCCTGGGCCAGCTCCAACACGTAGTTGTGGTAGGACATGGCTTTGTCGAAGTTTCTCCTGTAGTGGTAAGCGCTGCCCAGGTTGCTGTAGGCTCGAGCTTCCTCCCGCTTGTTCCCCAGCTCCTTGGCGATCTTAAGATGCTGCTCGTGGCACTGCACCGCGTTTTCAAAATCCCCCATTGCAATGTAGACCGCTCCCATGTTGCCCAGCTCCCGCGCCTCGGAGAGCTCATCTTTGGACTGCTTTGCGAGGAGGACGCACTGCTTGTGGCTCGCCAGCGCGTTGGGGTAGTCCCCAATGGCTGTGTAGACGTGGCCCAGACTGCTCAGTGCTGAGGAAGCTGCCTGCAGGGATGAGAGAGACAAAGTAAGGACAAATATTCCTGGAAACGAGTCAGATGGCCCAAGTCTTAGAAATTAAAGCCACAAAAGGCCATTCCGGAGAAAGATTGTGACTGCCAGCTTAGAAAAACCTGCTCTCTGCAGTTATTTCACACCCCACAGGGCAGCTCAGGTCAAACAACAGTAATGGGGTTGATTTAGGAGAACAGGGCCAGGGTTACCCCTTGTTCTGAAGCATTCAGGGTGCGTGTACCTGGCAGAGGGGAAGGACAGCCCTGAGAAGATGCGGAGACCACTGGGCAAACAGAGAAAGTCATCACTGTAGAAAACTGCCCTCCAGGAGCAGCCTGAGCCGTGCCCCAGGGCAGCACTTCCCCGCAGGTATCCACAAACCCAGGTCACCTCTCACAACCACTTTAAAACCCGCATCAAGTCCTGCCATCAGGACTTGAGAAAGCGGACAAATCATGGTATTGGCCTGCAGAGAACATTGCCAACGAACACGCTTGCTCCTCCACCCTCTGCCCAGGTCAAAGCCACGGACCCCTGAGACCCTCCTGTCAGAGACGAGCAACAGAACGCGTAGTTTGACACGATCAACCATGCTGTGGGCTCAGCCACCACAAGGAACTCTGAAGTCTCTTCTTCCCAGGCTCAACATCCCATTGGAACACTTGCAACAGTCCTGTTCTGCTCCCCCCAGCCAGCTGAGAACACATCCCGAAATCCCAGGAAAATAGAAACAGCCAGGAGAAGGGGGATGCCCCTGCTGCTTATCTTGCGATACCAGTAAGTCAGTGTGCTCTCACCAACTTCTTCACCTACTTCTGCTTGGCCAACCATACCAGGCTCCACAGAGCACACATCATACTGGGCAGCATCTGGGTCCTTCTGGCACAACGTCCTTTCTTACTGAGCCCCAACCAACCTTGGGACAGCAGCAAAGACAACAGTGTTTCAGCAGCTGGAGCCTCTGTCCCCTGGGAACATCTTAAATAAATACAGCTATTTGAAAACCTGAGTTCTTGCCACTGAGGAACAGCTGTATATTAACAAGACAAATGATCTGAGAATCAGGTTCTTCTGCCCACTGCGTGGAGCAGGACACGGGCCCTCCTTCCACCTGGCAGAGCACGCACAGCCGGAGAGCAGGGCGAGGAGCCAACAACAGGGATGTGCTCCTTCTGCACATCTGCTGCCTCAGCACGGCTGGTCACGCCAAGGCCCTGACCCCGAGTCCTCCACGGTGCCTGCCCACACGTTTCCTCCCATACCCAGCTGCTGCCGTGACCCAAATCTGCAACTGCCATCTTTTCCAAAGCTCTAGAAAGGAGCGGTCGGGGCGAGTGACTGCCCGGAGGCCACTCTCACCCTCCCCAGCACCCTGGCTCCAATCCACCCTGCCACCCCAGATGGTGACACAGCATCTCGGGATACTTGTCCTTGCTATTTGACACGGCGTCACCCCGTGCTATCAAAGAAGAGGCAGCCTCCCCCTTCCCCTGCCCTTGGCTGTGCGCTCCCCGTGCTCCCAGAGCATCCTTAGTCTCACATCCCGTTCACGCAGCAGATTCTGAGCTCCCCAACCCCCCGTTCAAATTTCCAATTCGCTAATGAGCAAGATCACTGCACTCAGTGGTGTGACGGGGGGGAAACAGCTCAACCACACCATCAGGCTGGAAAGAACTGGGGTCCCTTCAGCCAGGAGAAAGGCATGTTCCTTCTCTTCTTGCCCCCTGGGTCAGGCACTGGAGCTGCCCGCGTGTCCTGCTTCGATTTTATCTCCCTGCTCCCCTCTCGCTGTGACCTGGACGGCCCAGTGCAGCCGACCCTGGTGCTCTTTGCTTAAGGAGCGAGCACACTTTACCATCCCGGGTGCAATTATCCCCAGGGACAACACCCAGAGCCCTCCCCTGAAAAGGGATTCCATACGCTGAGTACAAGATGTGCAGCTGACAGCACCCCACAGGAGACGCCAAGCGGTCACCTGAACATCACGGAGCTGGAGAAAGGCTTCGGTGCGGTACCACCGACAAGGACACCAGACTAATCCTCAGGGAAGGAGAGATGAGCTGTCTAAAGTGAGCTTCGTGCTCTGCATCCGTGAGACAGGACTCGGGCCCCAACATCACGCCAGGGTTCAAACAGCAAGAGGACCTCTGGGATGAAACCCACCTAAGAACCTGCAGATTCAGGCCCACCTCGTCACTGTTCCGAGCAGCTGCCTCTGTGCACAAAAAGTGCACAAAAACGCACTCTGACATCAAGGGTGGAAGGAAAACACTTAAATTAAACAGCTGGAGTAGCTGAGGGACGGTGGTGACTCCCCATCAGTGCCCAGAGTGGTGGTGATGAACCTCTCCAAGCCACCCACCACCAGAAGCCCTGTCGCCNGAAGTCTCTTCTTCCCAGGCTCAACATCCCATTGGAACACTTGCAACAGTCCTGTTCTGCTCCCCCCAGCCAGCTGAGAACACATCCCGAAATCCCAGGAAAATAGAAACAGCCAGGAGAAGGGGGATGCCCCTGCTGCTTATCTTGCGATACCAGTAAGTCAGTGTGCTCTCACCAACTTCTTCACCTACTTCTGCTTGGCCAACCATACCAGGCTCCACAGAGCACACATCATACTGGGCAGCATCTGGGTCCTTCTGGCACAACGTCCTTTCTTACTGAGCCCCAACCAACCTTGGGACAGCAGCAAAGACAACAGTGTTTCAGCAGCTGGAGCCTCTGTCCCCTGGGAACATCTTAAATAAATACAGCTATTTGAAAACCTGAGTTCTTGCCACTGAGGAACAGCTGTATATTAACAAGACAAATGATCTGAGAATCAGGTTCTTTTGCCCACTGCGTGGAGCAGGACACGGGCCCTCCTTCCACCTGGCAGAGCACGCACAGCCGGAGAGCAGGGCGAGGAGCCAACAACAGGGATGTGCTCCTTCTGCACATCTGCTGCCTCAGCACGGCTGGTCACGCCAAGGCCCTGACCCCGAGTCCTCCACGGTCCCTGCACACACGTTTCCTCCCATACCCAGCTGCTGCCGTGACCCAAATCTGCAACTGCCATCTTTTCCAAAGCTCTAGAAAGGAGCGGTCGGGGCGAGTGACTGCCCGGAGGCCACTCTCACCCTCCCCAGCACCCTGGCTCCAATCCACCCTGCCACCCCAGATGGTGACACAGCATCTCGGGATACTTGTCCTTGCTATTTGACACGGCGTCACCCCGTGCTATCAAAGAAGAGGCAGCCTCCCCCTTCCCCTGCCCTTGGCTGTGCGCTCCCCGTGCTCCCAGAGCATCCTTAGTCTCACATCCCGTTCACGCAGCAGATTCTGAGCTCCCCAACCCCCCGTTCAAATTTCCAATTCGCTAATGAGCAAGATCACTGCACTCAGTGGTGTGACGGGGGGGAAACAGCTCAACCACACCATCAGGCTGGAAAGAACTGGGGTCCCTTCAGCCAGGAGAAAGGCATGTTCCTTCTCTTCTTGCCCCCTGGGTCAGGCACTGGAGCTGCCCGCGTGTCCTGCTTCGATTTTATCTCCCTGCTCCCCTCTCGCTGTGACCTGGATGGCCCAGTGCAGCCGACCCTGGTGCTCTTTGCTTAAGGAGCGAGCACACTTTACCATCCCGGGTGCAATTATCCCCAGGGACAACACCCAGAGCCCTCCCCTGAAAAGGGATTCCATACGCTGAGTACAAGATGTGCAGCTGACAGCACCCCACAGGAGACGCCAAGCGGTCACCTGAACATCACGGAGCTGGAGAAAGGCTTCGGTGCGGTACCACCGACAAGGACACCAGACTAATCCTCAGGGAAGGAGAGATGAGCTGTCTAAAGTGAGCTTCGTGCTCTGCATCCGTGAGACAGGACTCGGGCCCCAACATCACGCCAGGGTTCAAACAGCAAGAGGACCTCTGGGATGAAACCCACCTAAGAACCTGCAGATTCAGGCCCACCTCGTCACCGTTCCAGCAGCTGCCTCTTCCACACTCCAAGTGCACAAAAACGCACTCTGACATCAAGGGTGGAAGGAAAACACTTAAATTAAACAGCTGGAGTAGCTGAGGGACGGTGGTGACTCCCCATCAGTGCCCAGAGTGGTGGTGATGAACCTCTCCAAGCCACCCACCACCAGAAGCCCTGTCGCCTTCTCCCTGCACAGTCGTACCCCCGCTCCCAGGAGCTGCTCCAGCTTTCCCTCACCCCGGGCATTCCCTCTGGACACTCGCCTTGATAAACTGAGATACTCCTGCCTGGCTCCCACTCACGGACGCAAGAGTTTAATTTCTTTCTCCAAGGCAAATGATTAACCTCTTCCTGGCCACACCTTGGAGAGATCAGATATAAAAAGGGAGAGGATCAGAAAATCTCTTCTGCAGGAGAGGTGGCTCAGCGTCTCTCAACTCCAACCCCATTTTGCTATCAAAATTCAAGAAAGGGACCTTTCATGACTTTCAAAAACAGTAGCAGGAGAAACCTTCCTAGAGGTTATTTTTACTAAAATTATATCACGAGTGGAAGAGTAATGCTGAGCCGGGAAGATCTATGGGCCAGGGCAAAACGCCGACAGCACAGGTGACGAATTACTGTTGTGATCAGCAGCATTAACAGAGCAATATTTCCACAGTGAGGAACTGTAAATATGCTGTGCTGACCCAAATTAATAGGGAAACCATCTTTTCTGATACAGGAACCCGAGGTGACAGATTAGCTATTAAACACAATTTATAGGTCATAAGATAGAGAAGGTACAAGGAAGCTCTCCTGTAGCCAGCTCCGTAAAGAGCCAAGCTGCAGTTGTCCTCCCCGAGGCAACCTCTCAGGCAGCTTAATTATAATGGAAGAACTGCCAGAATTCAGAACATCTTTATTTTTTTCCACTTAGTGCCGCAGATGAACTTCGTTCAAGGCAAAGGACAATGCTGGAAGGGCCGTGGTGGAGCCGCAGCCGCCGTCGGGAAGCCCCGGAGCATTCCTGGTACCACCACACATGGCAGCGGGAGGGGAAAGCCCCAGGCTCGGTCCCACAGATGGTGAGAGCAGCGATGGATTTCATGCTGCCAACACACACTATAATGAACGAGAAATAAGTCTTTAGATGCTGTTAATTACCGCAGAGCAGAGCGGGGAGCACCAGCTCTTCAATGACATGGGGACAAGCTGAGGATCAAAGAATCATAGAATGGTTAGAGTTGGAAGGACCTTCAAGATGATCAAGTTCCAAAGCCCCTGCCCTGGGCAGGGACACCTCCCACCACACCAGGTTGCTCCAAGCCCCATCCAGCCTGGCCTTGAACCCCTCCAGGGATGGGGCAGCCACAGCTTCTCGGGGCAACCTGGGCCAGGGTCTCACCACCTTGGAAGACAATGAGGGANGGTTTGTAGCAACCTGGTGTGGTGGGAGGTATCCCTGCCCAGGCACTGGGTGGTCTTCCAAGTCCCTTCCAACCCAAACCATTCTATGATCCTGTAAAATAAATATATGCCACATGGAAGAAACCAGTAACCATTTTGGGCAAAGTTAAAACCCAGTAAAATGTAATCAGCAGAACAGACTGCGCAGCCTCCACCCGTCGTGGAAGACAGACCAACACCAGTGGCAGCACCTCTGAGCTAACGGGGAAGAGAATGGCTTTTCTTCTGGAAAACAAGGAGTCAGTGAAAACCGGTGTCTCCCAGGGCTGCTCAAAAAAAAAAAAAAAAAAAAAAAAAAAAAAAGAAGGGACGGTTAGAAAGATTGAAGATNGTAGTCACGGGGGCTGTTAAAAAAAAAAAAAAGAAAAAGAAAATAAAAGAAGTGGACATTTATGCATGCAGATTGGTGAGTAAGAGGAGTTATGGCAAAGAGCCATCGAGGGAGAGACTCAGATGATGTTGATGGGCTACGGCCAAGGAAAAGAGGCATACGGGGAACGCAGCACAAGTCGGATTTCCTGTGCACAAGAGAAACCTGACAGCTGCAGAGACTGCTCGTACTGTCCACGGGAAGGAATCTTCAGATCTCTCAGGCTGTAGCTGGAAATGTTTATTCTCAGAGCTCCTAATCCCTTTGCCTCGCAGCATTTCCAGGCTCCCAGTAAAGACCAGCAAATGAAGGGCAGGAGCGTGGTAACTTTTCTCAAGGCGTGCAAAAAGACTTGGGACACATCTGAGTGGCCAAGGCTGGATTGTCCAAACCAGCATGTGGGAGAAGGACAGAAAAGAAATAAGTAGAAAGAGACAAAAAGAGAAAGGGAAAGTGCAAATAGCCTGACTGGGTTAGAAAAATGGGGCTGTTTCCAAGGGCTCAGCTGTTCATGGAACCAGGGAATTGTCAGGGTTGGAAGGGACCTCTGGAGATCCTCCAGTCCCACTCCCCTGCTACAGCAGGGCTGCCCAGAGCACATCACTCAGGACGGCATCCAGGAGGGTCTGAAGGTCTCCAGAGAAGGGGCCTCCACACCCTCCCTGGGCAGCCTCTGCCAGGGCTCTGACACCTTCACCCAAAAGTTCTTCCTCATATTTGAAGGGAACCTCCCATGTTCCAGCTTGTGTTTGCTGCCTCTTGTCCTGTCACTGGGAACTACTAAGAGTCCAGCTCCATCCTCCTTCAGCCCACCCTTCAGATCC
This sequence comes from Pedionomus torquatus, assembly GCA_013398155.1. Classification (NCBI taxonomy): domain Eukaryota; kingdom Metazoa; phylum Chordata; class Aves; order Charadriiformes; family Pedionomidae; genus Pedionomus; species Pedionomus torquatus. The sequence continues at coordinate 57,286 of VZRU01019470.1, read as the reverse complement.
TCGTGAGCATGAAGAAGGTCTCCCCTCAGCCTTCTCTTCTCCAGGCTCCAGAGTCCCAGCTCTCTCAGCCTTTCCTCACCAGGGAGATGCTCCAATCCCTCCAGCATCTCTGCTGCTCCCCCAAAGGCAGGAGGACTGGCTCTATCCTCTGACGGGGCCCTCACACCAATGCTCCCCAAGTGTTTGATTCTGCAGCAGCTTCCACTGTGATCCGAGAGCTCTGAGAAAAGCACTTCTCCATCATCTCGGAGGCTGCATGAGCAGAGCCTCTGTCACTGGAGGCTTCCCTGGGGCTGGCTGTGTGCAGCAGCTCTTCTCCAGCAAGAGAACGATCCCTACTCCGTGTGCTCGTGGGGGCAATCAGTGGAAAGTCTGCGGAGCTTGACATTAAAGCAGTGTTTAGGAACAATTTGGTGATTACATCTGCTGGGGGACACCAATGACTCGCTTCAGGGGGTTAGTAATAGGATTCCAGGAGATAAATTCATCACTGTGTACTTAATAAAATCCTCTGCATAATAGGATCCGCCGGGAGCTCCGAGTGGCTGAGCCACGGGGCCAGCGGGGACGGAGCATCCCAACGGGCACCGGCAGAAGAGTCAAAACGCTGCAGTGAGAGAAGGTGATGGCCCCACGTGGAGCAGACCCCAGCCAGACCTGCACAAACCTCTGCGTGGTAGCAGGGTGATGGGAGACCACGATTCATACCAGCGGGGTTTTGCATCAGCCAACAAAGAAAATCGACGCTTTCTATATCTGACAAAGACAAATTTGTCAGTGGGGGTTGCTACACCTCCAATTATGCAATTTATCACTTTAATAGAAAGCAGATTCTTCTGCCACCGAGCTGAGGCACCAAAGGGAGTTCTGACAAAGGTTTCTAATTGCTCCCTTTTTCTGGGGAGCAAGAGCCAGCTCAGATTTTTCAGCTGAATAAGGTAAAGGAGTCTGATTCTAAGCAGATGCACGTCACAGAACGACAACAGGGGCCTGGTGACTTGGAGAGACGTGTTTCTTCGGCATTTCACCATTGCCAGAGAAGGGTCATTTCCCGATTATGTTACGTTTAAACAATTTTTTACCCGACTGCACAGCCTCCTCAAAGGAGGACACTGCAGAATAACTCTGTAACCAGCACGCTGAGGATGCTTTGCCCAGTATCTCACTATGAGATACCCCTAATCCCCGCAGAAGGACAGACAGACACCAATGGGGGTTGATCAGAGGTTGAGCTTTTACAGCCAGGGCCGGGAAATAAGTGGCAGGGACCAAGCATTTGTGAAATTCAAAAGCCTGGCTGCAGCCAGCCCTTCTGTGCCACGTCTCTGCCCTTCTCCCCCTGGGCATGGGGGAACAGCAGTGCCTGATCCTACACGACGCAGCGGAGCTGTAGCCAAAAGATCAGCCAGGCGTATCCAGAGCGTCTGTACTCGAGGCCGCCGGTAGCACGAAAGAGACGGAGCAGCATCCCTGCCTGTACCACGCTCTCACTCCAGAACACGAGCAAAGGATTCCAGCTTCACTGAGTGTATTTTGGGGATGGTGAGGGGAAGGCAGGTTCATCAGATTGTTTTTTGAACACACACACACAGAAATATTTAAACCTGAAAGCATTAACAGGATGACATCTGTTGGCTTCACCATAGAGTAACATCTCACTGTACCTTACATCAGTGTAACTGTAATTCAGGGGTCGGTCTCTTCTCCCGAGTCACAGGCGATGGGACAAGAGGAAACGGCCTCAGGTTGCACCAGGGGAGGTTCAGACTGGGTTTTAGGAAAAATGTTTACACTGAAAGGGTTCTTAAGCCTTGGAATGGGCTGTCCAGGGAAGGGGCTGAGGCACCATCCCTGGAGGGATTCAAAAGCCAGGTTGACCTAGTGCTTGGAGACATGGGTTGGTGATGGTTTTATCAGAGTTAGGTTGATGGCTGGACTCGACGATCTTAAAGGTCTCTTTCAACCCAGACAATTCTATGATTCTATGAATTTACCTTTTCTGTGTAGGACATCCAGAGGTTAGTAACACAACATTGTGTGAGCATTTAAGCTCTTCCTGTGTGTCAGGCTCTGCTTGTCTTACAGGTGAGGACCGTGTGACTGCCACGCACCTAACAGGGGCTGAACGCTTTCAGGACCCACCAAAATGATCCAGTGGCTGTAAACTGCACCTTATCTCCACTTCTACTAAACCCCTTCATCACGTCCTCAGAACCCACTGGTATTCCACGGTTAGGCTCGGAGATTTACGCCCTAATGCAAGTATCACAGCCAGGTACAGCCGGTGCCCCACCAACGTTCAAAGCCGCCCTCCCCTCCTCCATCAAAGCCAGGCTGATGTGCTGGTACCAGCGCCAGCCTCTCCCTTTGTGTGCAGGCTTTTGAAAATAAGAAAGGAAGCAGCAGGCAACATTCTCCTCCCGCACATTATCTGTAGGCAGAAAGAAGGAACGGATTTGCTTTTAGGTAATTATTTCCCAGGGAAGAAAAATACAGTGGAATCAATATCCCTGTCAGAGCCAATTTATTATAAAAGGTCTCAGTCTTTTACACAGAAACTACCAAAAAAGCAAACCCCGGAGAGGCCAAAGCCGTGGAAGAGAAGCAGTAGTACCTGAATGTCTGGGAGGAACTTCGTAATCTCTTTTAAGTGAAAGGGAATAACCGGGAATTAAAGACACAATAGAAAAACTCAAAATACACAGCGGGAGGAGACAGCTCCAGTCCCCTCCTCGTTAGTGGATTAAATCCACAGCTCTGCAGGTCTCAAAGATCTGCTGCTGGTGAGAGAGGCTGCCATGGGTTGTGCTTACAACCCACTCACCAGCCCATCTCTTTCCTCATTTCTTCAGAGAAACGACAATGTTCTAAGGGAACAACCACTCTTCCTGTTTCAGGATAAAAGAATCACGCAAATTGTGGGAATCCAGGCGAATCTGCAGAGCACCACGGGTTATTCACAGTTATCTCCCTGAAACCAAGAGCTACAAAGGCAATGCTGACTTTCAGCTGCTCGTTTGGAGATCAGAGTAACGCCGCTCCAGTGGAACATCTCTTTACTCCATCTTCTCCAGCGTCATTAGGAACCCAGGTCTGCCTAGAGAACTTGTAAAACCAAACCAGACCCAGTTATTCCCTTGACACAACTGCAAATATTTTTGACTAAGTGGTGTTTTGATGCAACAACTACTCCAGACCGATACCCACTTTTTTTAGGAGTACAACTGCTCGTCACTCCTCCTGAAACCGCTGTCGGCGTTCACCGTGCGAGCCGAGGCACCACCACTGCCCGTGCCACGGCTGGCACCCAGGAGGAACGCGCTGCTCCCCTGGGGTGGGCTCTGCAGCTCCAAATTCTCATCCCACAGAGAAAAAAAAAGAAGTCAGGCAAAACACACCAGCCCAGGAACACCACGAAGCAGACCTCAGCAGCAATCTAAGCACCACCTGGGGCTCACCCATCTTTATCCCAAAGAGCCCAAACCTGGTAGCTTTCTGAACGCAGTCTGAAGGTGTACTTCAAGACCAACCGAATGCTGTGCAGTTGAGGGCTGTGTCCAGCTTTGGGGCCCTTCCCACAAAAAAAAAAAAAATGCTACTGAGGTGCTGGAGCGGGTCCAGAGAAGGGCAAGGGAGCTGGTGAGGGGTCTGGAGCACAAGTCTGATGAGGAGAGGCTGAGGGAGCTGGGGGTGTTCAGCCTGAGGAAGAGGAGACTGAGGGGAGACCTTCTCGCTCTCTACAGCACCCTGAAAGGAGGGGGTAGCTGGGGGGCATCGGTCTCTTCTCCCAGGGAACAGGCGATGGGACAAGAAGAAACGGCCTCAAGTTGCACCAGGGGAGGTTCAGATTGGATACTGGCAACAATTTTTAGACAGAAAGGGTTCTTAAGCCTTGGACTGGGCTGCCCAGGGAAGGGGCTGAGGCACCATCCCCGGAGGGATTCAAAAGCCAGGTTGACCTAGTGCTAGTGGGGAGGGATTTAAAAGCCGGGTTGACCTAGTGCTCAGTGACGTGGTTCAGTGATGGTTTTTATCAGAGGTAGGTTGATCGTTGGACTGGATGATCTTTTAGGCCCCTCCCAACCTCGAGAATTCTGATTCCAGAAGCTGCTGTATGAAATCACTTCAGGGAGGATTGCTGACTTGACATTTTTAGTGATGATGTAAGGAAAGAAGCCCTCATTTAAAACCACAGGCTCCTCCGAGACGGTGTCACGGTAGAGTGACTCATGCCCTGGTCAAAGCCAGACCTGGAAGAAAAAGCCAACACGTTACAAACTGGGAGCCCACAGAACCCAGAAAAAGCTCTTTGTGCCAGCGAAGGAATCGCTGAGTCCTGCGGCACCAGCCCTTGGCGCGACTCTTGCTCACAAAAGCTGGACACAGCTTCCCTGGAAGCTCCAGCTGGGAAAGCCTTGGCTGAGGTGGCTCTTCTGGAAACCCGTGGAGCGCTGCTCCCTGGGCTGCAGCTCTCACACGGGTTTTCTGCTTCGTTTCTTTTATTGCAACGGGGCACGGGCCTCTGCAGATCCTGCGAGAGGTAAGTAAAACCAGAAGATTGCATTTCCTTCAGCTCAGAGCTGAGGTCAAGTGGGGACATCTGAAGGAGATCCTCAGGAAGTATTACATTTCCCTTTTGAGTCCCAAGTCCAAACAAAACAAAGCATACCGCCTTTTAGCGCATTCCCAAATTTCCTGCCCTGGTCAGATTTCCCTTCGTTCTGCTAAATCCTATCGCATTTGAGCTGGACAAACCTGTACAAACCCGGTCGAGCTGACTTTTTCTTAAAAAGAGCTGCTCAAGACAGAAAGAGAAAAGCACAGAATTGATGCTCTCTTATACAAATCCAGCCACTTGATGCTGACGCCCTTCCTCTGCTCACGTCGCCGTACTCATCCTCTCGGCCGCGCAGGTAACGGGGTCTCAGGGGTAACGCAGCGCTGGGGCCCTAAAAGACCCAGAATTCTCAAATAAGCTCACACGACAACTGCTTTCCCAGCAGCTGGTATCCAGCCTTCATCCAACAGAACAGATGTGCGGGAGTCTGCCCCAGATCCCCGATGAAGAGAGGCTACTGCCTGCAAGGAGAGGCTGAAATCCAGGAGGCACAGGACAGCACTGCACTTATTAATGAGGGTTTTCATTGTGCACCCGTGTCACAGCTCGGATTTTTAATCAAGACGTCCCTCAAAGACCAGCTGTTGGAAGTTCAAGTGTTCAAGGGAACAAGACGAACCGGGAAGCGTATGTCTGTGAGTTTGTTGAGCCAACCCCAGAGCCAAACATCTGGGCCAGACAAAGCCTGAACTCCAGTGAACTGAACAACGGCGGCAAAAAGCCTCCAGGAAGGACATTCTGCGGAGCGAGCCAAAGCTCTCACAAGGTCTTGTTAAGCTGAAATCACAACACCTGCAGAATCTGAGACTTCAAGGGTAGCAGGGGTCAAAATAAAACTTCTGTCCTGTTAGGAAGTCTGGAAAACCGATCTGCCCCGCTCTCTCCTAACTCTGCACTGGTCCTTCCCACCGCTCCCTCAGCAGCCCTCCCAGAGGGACCCTGGTCACCTCTACTGCCCTCATCTGCCCGGCCAGGTCCTCCCAGCGAGTGGCCAAAATTGAGGTTTCAGCTCTATAAATGAGATCACCCTCAAGCCCAGTACAAAATCTGCAGCAATTCCAGAAGGCACGGACCAGGATCCGCAAACGCCTCCCCAGAAAGCCAGGAAAGCAACAGTGCCAGTTTCCTGGTAAAGCGAGAACTCTCTTTGGTCCTTCAGAATCCTGAAGATGACAACCCAGCTTCTGCGTACGTCCTGTGTAACAAAATACATTCAAGCCACAGAGTCTCAACACAGTAATGATGGGGCAGAGGTGCTGGGGTGCCCCGTGGAGCCCCCTCCTCTGCCTCATCCGTGGAAATCCTGCTGGGCCCCTCTGCCACGTCAGCTGCCCGTCAGGAAACTTGTGCCAGTCCAGCCTTACCCACTGCTGGACTGGGAGGGCTGAAGCCGGACTCTGGGCAGCCAGTGACTCTTGGCAGCTTCTCCCCCAGTAACAATGGAAATAGGTATGAAAACCAGCATGAGATCAGCAGGAAGGCTCCGCGGTGCCAGGCTTCGTGCAAGGGCTCAGATTAGACAACAACCTTCAAAGGAAAAGTGACCCTTTCTTTCCGCAGGTACCCAGCCCGGGAACTGCAAAGGGCCCCATCTTTTTACCAGTTTCTGGTTTCTGTGGGCAATTTTCCACTGAGCTCTGAGGAACTGGCGCTGGTCTCTCACCTCTTTGGAGAGCAGAGACCGGGAGCAGCCTTTCGCTCGAGTGGTTCGCAGCCTGATCAGCCGTTCCCTTGTTTGTAAATCCTGCGTGAAGCCTCATGGGATTTGGAAAGCTGTTTCTCACGCAGAGGCTGAATCCAAAACCAGCTTGTTTCAACTTCTTAACAGTACCTCCAGGACTCAAAAGATCCCCTAAAACAACCCCAGAGAAAAACAGAAGGCTCAATGGAGAACCAGGAGTGAAGAACTAAACCCATGTACCAAAAATGTTTATGAGAGCAGATGCATCACAACCACAGATTTATTTTCTCACTGTTTGACCTTTTTGGTAAGACACTGGGGTTTCTGGACACAAGAATAGGAGGACACTCCAGCAAAGCTGCCGTCCTCAACATAGAAAGGACATGGAACTGTTGGAACGGGTCCAGCAGAGGTCCACCAAGATGTTCAGAGAGATGGAGCATCTCTCTTATGAGGACAGGCTGAGGGAGCTGGGGCTGTTCAGCCTGGAGAAGAGAAGGCTCCGGGGAGACCTTAGAGCAGCCTTCCAGGATCTGAAGGGAGCTCCAAGAGAGCTGGAGAGGGACTCTTGGTTGGGGAGGGGAGTGATAGGACAAGGGGGAATGGTTTTAAACTGGAAGAGGGAAGATTTAGATTGGATCTTAGGAAAAAATTCTTTGCTGTGAAGGTGGTGAGGCACTGGAACAGGTTGCCCAGAGAAGCTGTGGCTGCCCCATCCCTGGAGGGGTTCAAGGCCAGGCTGGATGGGGCTTGGAGCAACCTGGGGTGGTGGGAGGTGTCCCTGCCCAGGGACTGGATGATCTTGAAGGTCCCTTCCAACTCTAACCATTCTGTGACTCTACGATCTCTGCAATCCTTAGGCAGGGTGCTCATGCAAAGGGCTGTAGGCTCTTGATGTTCTTGTGGTACCAGTAACAGAGACAGTAATTTCTTAACAACAGCTCTCACGTCGTTTCCAATCTCTTCTCTAGTAAAAGCTCAAGAAACAAAAGCTATTTGCTGCTTAACACGGTAGCAGTGGTTGCACCTTAAAATTCCAGCACTTCTCTTAGCAGTGGCTGCGTTACCCACTAATCTCAGCATCAATTAGCAGAGGCCCCGTTGGCCTCTTCCTTACTCCTGGAGCTCCAGCCAGATGTGATAAAGCTCTAAGGAGTGAGGTCTATTCTCCTCTTAGTCCTTCCTCTTCATTTTGCTACAGGCAGCAGTTAATCCACTTCTGGCAAGCAACCACGGAATAAATTATTTTGAAGCAGGGGCTTCACACAGAAGAGGAAAAGGGACAGGAAACAGAAAAGCGGATAAATAAATACCTTCTCTGCTCATTTTCTGCAAAGCTCCGTCGTTTACTGCGGCAAGCATCCCTTTCACCTCCGCAGCCTGTCTCTGACATCTTAGTCAATGTTTTCACCCATGACAAATTGCTCTAGCCTGAAGACTCTTCCCAGGTCTCATTTGTGAGGTATTTATATCCTGTCCTCATTTTCCAGACTGTTTGCAAATATAACAAGGTAACGGCAGTCCTAAGATTTTCAGATATTGTTTTCCCCCCTCCCTTTCAGTGAAGTCTGGCAGCCCCAGGGACAGGCCACCCCTTCACACGGCAGAGTCCCTCACAAATGCCACGCAGGCAGAAACTGCTCTGGGCTCCCTCAACCTCCCACTAACGAATTAATTTGGTCCTTAGCACTCCATCTGAGAGTGATGCTAATGAAGCACAAGCGAGGATGCACGCGACCAGGTGACGATCGCTTTGGGATTATCCGTGAGGAAGAGACAAAGTTGGCCCTGTGAGAAATTCTGTTTGGAAACACCTGAAAGGCACTCGGATGCGATGAGAAGGATCCCGGCTACGAACGACAGCCCAGGCAAAGCCAGATTCTGCAGGGAGCGGGAGCAGCCCCCAGCCCACTGCTGTGCACCCCAGTAACAGCGACACAGGAACAGAAGGGCAAACAGAAGGGGTTTCTTGGCAGCAGTTAAGATACTGCTCAGAAGAACAGACAGACACAGTCTGGAAGATCTGGGTGTGCTTTCTGTTTCCCCAAAGATGTGCTACAGAAACCAGAGTCTAAAATAAAGGAGATTCTGCAAGCACGTGTTAGCTAAGCGTTCTCAAATTCCCTTTGAAAACTATCAACAATTCTAAGAAAAAATAAATAAATCCCACCCACCCACCTCATTTCATTCCCATGGAGCTTGGGCTGTGACTGAGCAGTGGAACGGGGTAGTAACGGGACCTTCCCATCTCGTACAGCCACGGCACGGCGGGGTGCCAGGACATGCCAGCTGCTGGCACCCCGGCAGCAAGGTCAGACACTGGTACCGCAGCGAGGAAAAGCTCCTGAGCCTCCTCCAGCCCCATCACAGCGACAGGCTGCAGCAGTGAGAACCTGGGGGAGCCTTCACAGCTGGGGATGGGCTCTGGATGCCTGAGAAGGTGAGGAGGAGGAGAACCCGGCTCGCCACTCATCAGCCCCACACGTTGCGATGAGCTCAGTCCAGGCTGACGTGCCCCGCGATGGTTTCTTCAAGGGAGGAAGGGCGGTTTGCACAGATCCACGCTTTCAGCCAAATCTGCAGCACAACTGCAGGGTGCAGGGACCCTCGAAACCAGCTGTAATTTCACCCCTGGCAGAAGCCCCGTGGCTGCCGGCATGGTCCAAACGCAGACATCGCCCCGAGGTGTGGGGCAGGCAGCCAGGGAGGGACCCCGTGTTTCAGACAAGCCTTTTGTGCCACTCATTCCAAAAGAAGTTGAGCTCTGGGTGCACACACGCAGGGCTCAAGCATGAGTTGGAGCTGACACCACCCCAACACGTTCCCTCGGAGCCGTCCAGCTCGCCGGGCTGAGGGTGACCGGCATCGGCAGCCCCCGGCCTCCGCACAACCATCCCTGAGCTCCGAGCACTGCGGGCCAGGTTCAGAGCACACCCCAGAGCCCCACGGGTCGTATTTGAGGAAGAAGACCTTTAGGTTAGATATGAAGAAATTCTCTGCTGTGAGGGTGATGAGACCCTGGAACAAGTTGCCCAGAAAAGCTGTGGCTGCCCTATCCCTGGAGGGGTTCAAGGCCAGGCTGGATGGGGCTTGGAGCAACCTGGTGTGGTGGGAGGTGTCCCTGCCCAGGGCAGGGGGTGGTGCTGGGTGGGCTTTAAGGTCCCTTCCAACCCAAACCATTCTGTGATTCTAAGAGTCAAGACAGAGTTGTTCCTGAAGGACAGCTGTACCACTTCTAACTCAGGTTCTGCTCCATATTTCTATCTATCTATCTATCTATCTATCTATCTATCTATCTATCTATCTATCTATCTATCTATCTATCTATCTATCTATCTATCTATCTATCTATCTATCTATCTATCTATCTATCTATCCATCCATCCATCCATCCATCCATCCATCTATCTATCATATTTTCCTTACCTAATTCAGCACAAAAGGTATTTCTAAAATGACTGGCAAAGGAACACGGGGAAAAAATATACTATTCTTTTGCCCTGTGTCGTAACGCACACAAGTTCAGGCAAAAGGCTAAATACTCACACATTTGCCATTGACTGAAGATGTGGCTTGTACAGACAAAGCACAGCAGGAAGGACACCTGGAAAGCATTTCCCTTTCCCTCCAGGAAGGGAGAGAAAACCTTGGCTTTACAGAATTTACCAATTTCAGTAGAAAGGAATGATCTGTCTTTCCTTCTGCATCGCCTTCTGGAAATAAGAAAGTGAAACGTGATCTCTGACGTGCGCAGCCTGACAGTAAGTAGCTGTAGTTTACAAAATGTAGGAGCTTCGCTGCTGGCTCGGCCGCCCTTTAACGGGGATGGGGAAAAACTACCAGAACTGCAAACCCAACTCCCCAGCAGCGGCTGAGCCGCACACAGCGCCCAGACAGCGGCAGGCTCTGCCAGCTCCCGGCTGCAGCCTGGCACTGACCGTCTCCGTGGCATCAACCCGCATTTCACCAAGGCTCCTGCTCCAGGGACGCAGAGCAGCCGTTATCCCTGACATCCCTCCATCCTCACAGTCCCTCTGCTGCCAGCAACTGCCTCAAGGACTCGACCATCACACCTCCAAGCCCCACTAAGAAGGAGGCAGGGCACTGAAATCTGGAAAAGGAACTTGTAACTTCTGCACTTATGATTGAAGGCTTCCCTGGCACCCTTAGGTTCTTGAAAGAAAAAAAGACCTTGTGATAATACTCCCAGGATGTGATAACGTCTCGCATGGATCAGGTAAGAGGCAGCCACAGAATCACAGAATCATCACCTAGGTTGGAAGGGACCTTTTAAGATCATCTAGTCCAACCAACGGGGATTAAACTCACCACCTATTAATCTCAAGGAGATTAAACTCACCACCTATTTTTGCTGGGAGGTGATCGTAGGACGCAGATTTCAGCGTCAAGTTCAACCCAGTGAGTTACACAAATGATTAACCGGATCCCTTGAAGTGAAAATCTTGCCTGGCCACCCCGCCCCAGCCCATTCGCACTACATGGTCTCTTATATGAAGACACAAGGATTCATCAGAGTTTATTATCTCTCAGGACTTTAAATCATTACTGAAGCTGCCCTTCTGCCCCACCATCCCTGCCTACAAAGCATAGAATCATAGAACCATAGAATGGTTAGAGTTGGAAAGGACCTTGAAGATCATCCAGTTCCACCCCCCCTGCCCTGGGCAGGGACACCTCCCACCACACCAGGTTGCTCCAAGCCCCATCCAGCCTGGCCTTGAACCCCTCCAGGGATGGGGCAGCCACAACCTCCCTGGGCAGCCTGTTCCAGTGTTGCACCACCCTCACAGGAAAGAACTTTTTCCTAATATCCAATCTAAATCTCCCCTCTTCCAGTTTAAAACCATCAGTTGGTTTTATTTCCCATTCTGAGTGGAGATACCGTCAGTCCTTAGTACCCAGCCACAGTCACTGGTGAGCCCTGTCCTGTGCATTCAATCCTGAGCATTTTTGACTTGGCAGAGGTGACCCCCTCCACTGGGACTCTGTTGGCTGGAGGAAAAAGAACTCCTCAATCAGAAATCTCATACCAGTGCTAAGGGCAGGGACTTAGTCCTCTCTGAGGGAAAGCTCAGGAGACTGCAACCTCCCGATGCTCATTGGAGCCAGATCCTGTGACGGGCAAAGGCCAGTGAGCTAAACCACCGTAACCCCAGTTCCTCCTCCTTAACACAACCCCTCACTCTTCCCCCTGGACATCACGAGTACCTTGGTGCTGGTTCAGGGAACCTGTCTTTGTAAAACTCCCTGACCTTTCATGGGCACCGTGTAAAAACTGGAGAAAAGAGCAGCAGCCCAAGCATCCAGGGTTCATTTTCCTCAGCACATTAACCAACAATGTGCACTGACATTTTAGTAAGGGAAAGCAGAGAATACGTCACCAGAACGTGAGGCTGCTGCTGGCACAGGGCAGGGCTGTGACTCTTCACCCGTGCATCATCAGGCGGCAAAGAAACCAAGCCAACGGTTCCCTCCACCGCAGCCACATCAGCAGAGAGAGAGGATGTCCTTGGACCCTGTTCGGAAGCACTAACCCCCCCACAGGACAACACACCTTTATTTCAGGGTAGGAGCAGTTAAACTAAACCCCTGCAGGTGGCTCGGAACAAGAAAGGAAAAGACAAGCCTGTACCCAAGGGTCTCAGCAGCCCAAGTGTGCTCTGTTTCCATCCCTGCCCAAATTAAGTGGCTCTAGTGCTAATGGAGCCGCCCAAAGACAAGCTCCCTGACGAGCACAGGGCTACAGTCCCACCAGCCACCAGTGCTTGTGGTCACCCCACGGGCAGGAGAGCTGCCAAGCATCCCACTCGCTTAGGGAGTGTCCTGGTTTGAGGTAAAACGAACCAATTTTCTGTTTTACAGTTTTACTTTCTTAGCTAGGCCTCTTTTAACTAGCTAAACTCTGAAATGGTCAGAGCTGTTCCGTCTCACAGTGATAAGAGCCGATTATACCAAGGGATGGTGCAGAGAGGCCCTTGTTTAGACTTACTGCTGGAAGAACCAAGGTCAGATAATTTTCAGCATTTGCCCGTTGGAGGGTCCCACCTGCAAGGAGGAGCGGACAGGACAGGTGACCCAGAACGGACCAACAGGGGTATTCCATCCCATCCGCATCATGCCCCGGATAAAAGCTGAAGGATCAACAGGTCAACTCCCTCTTTCGCCCCTTCTTCGATGGCTGACATCCCAGGAGGACTCTGCCTGTTCGTCTGCCTTTGATCCTGNTTTGGTAAATTTGGCTGAAACCATGACAGGGAGGTACGGGCAGACTCCTGCCGTCTACCTAAGGGACACAAAGCCACCGCTCGGTGACACCCCCGCTGACACCAGTGGCATGGATGGATTTATCCGCATCAGCGTCCCTGCAGCCAGACCAGGAGAGAGCTTTTAAGAGCAGCAGCAGAGACTTCATCAGGATTCTCAACTTGAGTACATTCCCAGGCGCTGGAGCAGCCCAGCACAGCCCACACCGAAATTCATCTTCCCAGAGCAACGAGAGACTAACCAGGCCGTGCTGCTGCCTCCTCTCCAACTGCATCCAAACCACCTCGGAGCTGAACTCTCGCCCTCCTCTCCATCAGAAGAGGGATGACTGTCCTTCTGGACGGTCCTGCCCACCTTCCCCTCTCCTATGCACCTCCCTTCTGCCCTCATGATTTAGGATGGGACCCTTCTGACCACACTGACCATCTGCAAAGCTCCACAGGAACCAAACAATGCACGGGAAGAAAGCCCGAGTCCCTTGTGATTTCTAGTTTCCTGAATCAACTGCACTTTTCAATCTGAGAATTCTTTCAGAAACAATCTTAGCGAATTAGCTCATCTGAATTTCTTGACCAGCCACTGCAGCTGGTAAAAAAACTCAACCAACTCATTGCTTAACCATGATGGAAAGCATCAAAATGACACTGGAGATGCCTCCTTCATGGTGCCATCACAACGTCTGGCCAAGAACCAGGCTTCTTCCTCATCCGCACAGACCACAAACTCCTGCATGTTCAATGCCCCGAGGTCTCTCTTGGAGACAACAGAGGTTTATGCCAAATCCCAGCTGCTTCTGCTCCGTCCTTCCTCTGGGCACAACCATCACAGAACAGCCTGAGCTTCTCCCCGCACGGCGACTGCGGGGAGCAGATGACCCATCTGGAGGCAGGGACTGTTCTGGGTATGAGCCGGGGCCTGTAACAGGAGCCGCACGGATTCCCTGCGCCGGCAGGGGAGGAAAACAGTTAAAAACTTGAAAACAGTTAAAAAAATCTTCAAAACAGCCCACGTGAGGAGCTTCTACGATTCCCTGCTCAGCTGACACATCTCCCGTCTCCGGGCTCGCCTGGGGGGGGTACACAGATCTGAAGGCTGCAGCCTGACCCCCTGTGGTCCCTCCTGGGTGTATGGACCACGCAATCCAGGAGAAGCTCCTGGTCCAAACATCTCCTTCGGCGGCCTCGCACCTCCCTCCCAGGGCAGCCTCGTCCCACACAAAGGAGCCCTTTTTACCTTCTAAGCCAATTCTCTGGACGGTCGGAGGTAAAACGGTTACCTCATTACGGCCGCGCGGCAAATTCCCTTCTGGTGGAATTCGCATCAGCACCACTGCAACTTTATCACATGTGCGTTAGAAAAACGTCTGCAAGGGAGGCCAAGAAAAACAGCTTTTTGTGGAGAGGAAGCTCTGTGGTCAAGATGATGTCATCAGAGAGCGCCAAATTAATTTCCTGCGGTTACATCCTCCAGGAAATCCAAGCAGCTCAGCTTTCCTGCCGAACCAAGTAGTCATTTGTTGTCAGTAACTGTTAATTACGTGCCCAGATGTGCCATAAACCAAGAGCTATCCCGATGAGCCTCCATTCTCCGGATTCCTCGACCCCTGGGGTCCGTCTCGATGAGGGGCCCGAGGCCAGTGAGACACAGTGGCTTCCCCTGGGAGGGATATCGGGGTGCCCAGGCTGCCCCCCAGGCTCTTGCACCAGTCTGGCCAGTTTCCACCCACCTCCTTCATCCCCCTCCCTGCACTGGGGGCATCTGCTGCCGAGGGACCCCACGGAGGAGGAGCAGCTATGGAGGAGGAGCAGATA
>VZRU01019470.1:0-42537 GCA_013398155.1 Pedionomus torquatus | reverse complement strand
GGTAAAATCATCACGAAAAGGTCTCGCAGGTCGTCCCCCCCCGTCACAGCCCTTCCACAACCTGCTGAAAGACGCATCTCTCCAAGGCTTATTTGGTGATTAAATTCTACAATAACACTTCGGTAAAGGACTTTGCTCATTCAAATGGGTCTTTTCAACGACTTATCAGCAGGAAACTGACCTCCCTTCACTTTTCAGATCTCCCCAAAACATTTTTGTGACTCCACACCTGCCTTCACCTGCCGTCCCTGGCCCTCAGGTGTCCCCGCTCACAGCAGAGGGGAAGCCACCGGGGGGTGGGAATGGCTTTTGTATCTGTAACTTGCACTAAAATTACGATTCTGTCCTTACAGTGAACTCTGGGTCGAAATCTCCCGGGGCAGCCTCTCCAGCCCTGGGCTGGCAGGGAGCCCAACGTAACACCTCCGGAGCCCAACGGTCAGGGCGGATCAGATCCAGCCGGAGCAGCCCGTACGCTTTACACAACCCTGTGCTTTCAAGTCTGCACGGATACTTCTTTCTTTTCACTACTTTTCAAACAAAGCATATTTTATTCGGGATAGGGAGCCGGCTCATCACTTCTCCGGGAAAGGCACGGCACAGGATGCACACAAATACGAGTTTGAAGCGGTGGCGCCTCTGTCACAGGGGAAGAGGAGCTGCTGACAGCCAGGGCTCAGCTGCAGAGACCTTGCGTGGACACCTACCCAGCAGCAGCTCCTACCCTCAGACCCTAGAGCCCATAGGGAAAAAGATGGACGGGAAGGGAGATGGAAGCAGTGGAGCTGTGTGGAGACCGGAGGCGAAAGGACAAACCACGCTTCCTGCCACTCTCCTGCACTGGATCTACTGGTACTGAACAAAACACGTGGCTGGGAAGAGAAATCACGCAGCTCCCAGATCCTCAGAGGAGCAGCTCAGGCAAACAAAGCTCCTCGACACGTTGGGTCAGCGCTGACCCCCCAGTTCCCTCTGTTTCATGAGCTTCCTACCTCTCTGTCCTTGAGTTTCATGGCGAGCACCAGCTNATGACACTGGAGATGCCTCCTTCATGGTGCCATCACAACGTCTGGCCAAGAACCAGGCTTCTTCCTCATCCGCACAGACCACAAACTCCTGCATGTTCAATGCCCCGAGGTCTCTCTTGGAGACAACAGAGGTTTATGCCAAATCCCAGCTGCTTCTGCTCCGTCCTTCCTCTGGGCACAACCATCACAGAACAGCCTGAGCTTCTCCCCGCACGGCGACTGCGGGGAGCAGATGACCCATCTGGAGGCAGGGACTGTTCTGGGTATGAGCCGGGGCCTGTAACAGGAGCCGCACGGATTCCCTGCGCCGGCAGGGGAGGAAAACAGTTAAAAACTTGAAAACAGTTAAAAAAATCTTCAAAACAGCCCATGTGAGGAGCTTCTACGATTCCCTGCTCAGCTGACACATCTCCCGTCTCCGGGCTCGCCTGGGGGGGGTACACAGATCTGAAGGCTGCAGCCTGACCCCCTGTGGTCCCTCCTGGGTGTATGGACCACGCAATCCAGGAGAAGCTCCTGGTCCAAACATCTCCTTCGGCGGCCTCGCACCTCCCTCCCAGGGCAGCCTCGTCCCACACAAAGGAGCCCTTTTTACCTTCTAAGCCAATTCTCTGGACGGTCGGAGGTAAAACGGTTACCTCATTACGGCCGCGCGGCAAATTCCCTTCTGGTGGAATTCGCATCAGCACCACTGCAACTTTATCACATGTGCGTTAGAAAAACGTCTGCAAGGGAGGCCAAGAAAAACAGCTTTTTGTGGAGAGGAAGCTCTGTGGTCAAGATGATGTCATCAGAGAGCGCCAAATTAATTTCCTGCGGTTACATCCTCCAGGAAATCCAAGCAGCTCAGCTTTCCTGCCGAACCAAGTAGTCATTTGTTGTCAGTAACTGTTAATTACGTGCCCAGATGTGCCATAAACCAAGAGCTATCCCGATGAGCCTCCATTCTCCGGATTCCTCGACCACTGGGGTCCGTCTCGATGAGGGGCCCGAGGCCAGTGAGACACAGTGGCTTCCCCTGGGAGGGATATCGGGGTGCCCAGGCTGCCCCCCAGGCTCTTGCACCAGTCTGGCCAGTTTCCACCCCCCTCCTTCATCCCCCTCCCTGCACTGGGGGCATCTGCTGCCGAGGGACCCCACGGAGGAGGAGCAGCTATGGAGGAGGAGCAGATATGTAGGATCGGACTCTTTGCAAGAACAGACCTCCCCCTACCNCTTTTCAACGACTTATCAGCGGGAAACTGACCTCCCTTCACTTTTCAGATCTCCCCAAAACATTTTTGTGACTCCACACCTGCCTTCACCTGCCGTCCCTGGCCCTCAGGTGTCCCCGCTCACAGCAGAGGGGAAGCCACCGGGGGGTGGGAATGGCTTTTGTATCTGTAACTTGCACTAAAATTACGATTCTGTCCTTACAGTGAACTCTGGGTCGAAATCTCCCGGGGCAGCCTCTCCAGCCCTGGGCTGGCAGGGAGCCCAACGTAACACCTCCGGAGCCCAACGGTCAGGGCGGATCAGATCCAGCCGGAGCAGCCCGTACGCTTTACACAACCCTGTGCTTTCAAGTCTGCACGGATACTTCTTTCTTTTCACTACTTTTCAAACAAAGCATATTTTATTCGGGATAGGGAGCCGGCTCATCACTTCTCCGGGAAAGGCACGGCACAGGATGCACACAAATACGAGTTTGAAGCGGTGGCGCCTCTGTCACAGGGGAAGAGGAGCTGCTGACAGCCAGGGCTCAGCTGCAGAGACCTTGCGTGGACACCTACCCAGCAGCAGCTCCTACCCTCAGACCCTAGAGCCCATAGGGAAAAAGATGGACGGGAAGGGAGATGGAAGCAGTGGAGCTGTGTGGAGACCGGAGGCGAAAGGACAAACCACGCTTCCTGCCACTCTCCTGCACTGGATCTACTGGTACTGAACAAAACACGTGGCTGGGAAGAGAAATCACGCAGCTCCCAGATCCTCAGAGGAGCAGCTCAGGCAAACAAAGTCCCTCGACACGTTGGGTCAGCGCTGACCCCCCAGTTCCCTCTGTTTCATGAGCTTCCTACCTCTCTGTCCTTGAGTTTCATGGCGAGCACCAGCTGGTGTCTGTGGTTAGTCAGGGCCTCCCGGTAATTTCCTTTGGAGAAGAATGCGGAGCCCAGATTGCCGTGAGCTCGGCATTCTCCCGTCTGGTCACCTGAGTCACAGGCAGAGAAAAGAGAGGTTACTCACACCGGTGGGGCTGGCAGCGTCCACCAGAAGGACTGGAACACACCATACCAGTGATGCTCCAGCCCGAGAACCAGCACAAAAACAAACTCATCTTTAACACACAGCCCAAACCCTCCTCTTTGCTGGCCTTCAGAATCTTCTGCAGTAGCCATCCACCTTCTTCTTAGAGCTGTTTTGATTTTTTCTTTGGCCTAACACTTGGTAATTTCCTGTTCTTCCTGTTTATTCCTTGCTTGACATCAGCAACCCATCCACTGCCGTCTCCGTACTTCCAGTGAACTCTCCTGCCTTCTCCACCCCTGCAAGGTTCTGCCTTGCTGTCTCACACACTGTCTCCTCTCCCACAGCACCCTGAAAGCTTGAAAGCTCTCGGGATATTTCTACGCAAGAGGGATTTTTCTGATTTATTCCTTAAACCCTCTTGTTCATCCACCATCTCACTGATTTGTTCTATCCCTGGCAACAGCCTCAGAAGCTCGGACCGAGTACCTTTTTCTATCTAGTTTTTTTCAGGTTTTGAGCCCAAGTCTGCGCAGGGCATAAGCACCCACCTACCCAACACCAGAGAACTAGAGGACCCTGTAAAACCTTAGCATGTTCATTGACTGTCTGCGCCCTCACACGCCCGGGTAAAAGGGCTGGACAAGTCTGTAGTTTGCATATCTTGGAAATTCCAGATTGGATTTAGCAGCTTGTAAAATCCCAGGGACACCCGAGCATCACAGAGAGATGCTGCCCGTTCAACACGGCTGCTCACTGGCTCCACCTGCACCGACCCAGCACCCAAGCCAGTGAAATGAGAACTCCTACCTAAAGTCTTGGCTACGTCCAAGTCCTGCTGCATGTATCCAGTGCTTTTCTCCGTATTCCCGAGGGACCAGTAGGCACTGCTCAGTGCGGAGAACACCGACCCCCGCAGCTTTAGGCTGCAAGTGCCGATCTTCAGGGCAGCCTCCAGCACCACCACAGAGGCCCCATGGTGGCCCGCGGTCAGAAGTTCCTGGCCGATCACGGACACCACAACAAAAGGGCTCTTGTCCAGCTTCATCTTCTGCAGTTGTTGATAGGTGGGCTCCAGGGACTCTGAAATACAGAAACGAAGGCAGAGTTACTGAACAAAATGAGCTATTTGCATATAGAAATCAGTTTCACAACTCATCTTCATTCCTTGGAAACCAACACGAGTTAAGGGCCAGACTGCCCAAATCAACCCAAGCTGTATTATGGGAACCCAGAGCTCAAATACATCATCTAATATTTAGTACAACAAGACAGATCATGTAGCAAACGGATGTTTTCCTCGCAGGAAGCCCTTCAGGAAGACAACACGAGAATTCAGAGCAGCCTCACGCTGAGCTCTGAAGACTGGTCTAAGGGCAGGAGGAGGGCAGAAAACACCTGTAGAGTTTTGTAGGAAGCTGGAAATGGGCCACCAGCCGTAGATCAGAGCGTAGCAACTCCTGTTCCTTCAGCACTAAGCTTCAGCTGAAATGTCTGCGAAATCTGGGCCTGTCCAGATACCAGCGTACACCAAGAGCAGGGACAAGAACTGCAGAAAGAAGCTGCTCCTTCTTCTGCAGAAGTTCCTCCTGCAAGGACAGCACTGGACCTGCCAGACCACTTATAATCAGTCTAATTGCTTCCATCATTCTGATGACAAACCATCTTGGCTGCATGCTTCATCAAGGACATCAATACAACAGGGCTCCAGAACTTGTTGACCGAGAGGCATTTCTTGATCAGATGCCCTCACCTGAACTGACACCTCCCCAGCAACCGCACAAAACCACTTCTTCCCCGTTTTCATCACTTTAGCCTCTCTACAACCACCGAGTGTACAAACAACGACAAAAGAGGATTTTAACACTTCCCTGAAGGTGAAAGCAGCGTGAACACCATGCCAGTTACCGACATCTAATTAGGTCCAGGATTAAACGCAGACGTAAGAGGACAGAAATAGTCGCTGTAACGCACCCCCACTCACCACACTGATCACCACAAGAGCAGGAACATGCTCAGGTCCTGCCTTAAGGAGCTTACTTAGGATCCCAGCCAGGTAATCCAGGCAAACACAGGGAGAGAGAGGGTACAGACAAGGAAAGGAAGAAAAAAGGAATAAAAGGAAAAAGGAAAACCCGAGGGAAGTGCTCCTGGTAATCCTGAAGTCCAGCAGGAAAGGGAGAACCTGGAATGATGAACTTCACCCATGGAAGTATTTAAGGCCAGGATGGATGGGGCTTGGAGCAACCTGGTGTGGTGGAAGGTGTCCCTGCCCAGGGCAGGGGGGTTGGAACTCGATGATCTTGAAGGTCCCTTCCAACTCGAACCATTCTATGATTCTATGAACCCAACAGAAAGGCAGACGTGGAGTTCATTACTGCTGTTGTACCCCAGCAAAGGAGAAGGGAAGAAACAGCCACAATCAGGTGAAAGATGCAGCAACAGTGATTCAGTTGCTGGGGAAGGGGGTTTCACCTTCATCTCTACATACTGCAGACCCCCTGCATCCCTCACTATCTGCATTCAACCCTCTTTGGCACGTCACCAACGCTTACAGCCCTTCTGCCTTTCTGGCTGCTCCTCTTCTTCCTCTGAACACGAGTATCCTGGAAGCTACCACTCACACCTGTCCATCCACAGCTTCAAACAACCTGTTATCCTGGTGGAACCAACTCACGAGGGTCTTTACACCATAGGCAGTACCCGATCTGCTGTCTCTCCTAAACAGCCAGCTCTAGGAAAGTGACTGCTGAAGTGCTCGCAGAGCGCCCAGCACAGTGGGACCGAGATCCTGACTATTCATCACAGCAGTACAGTGGAGACAGGCTCTCAAAAGCAAAACTAGTGCTTTAGAAGCAAGGCTGATCTAAAATTCTGCCAAACCAGACAGCGGGAAGATAAGATTTGGAAAGCAGCAACAGTGAGAAGCGGGGCAGGGAGCAGCAGCGCAAGACAGCGGTGAGATCGCCCAGCCAAAGCGGGGGACGCTGGCACAGAAATACCACATCACCTGCATCCTAAGCAGCAGCCACAGTAACTCTGGGTATCAAATTAAATTAGATTCACAAAGTAACTGCTATGTAGGACAGAAACTTCCAGATGAATTCATTTTAGAGGATGGAGGGAAGCACTGTAAAAAAGGAAACGCCAACAGGGATATTTTTTCATTTCAGCGCTTCTTGGCCCCCAAGCTCTGGGGCCTCCAGCAGCATCTGCTGAGGCTGAGAATTGCCATGTTCCCTCCCGGGAAATCCCATTAGGACATTGCAACACAAAGCTTGCAAGAGAAACAGAGCCAGAGAGAAACGGAGCAAAGAGGAGGCCACCTCCTTCCTCCAGAGACAAAAATCCTGGAAACAGGGACGGAGTAAAAGAGGCGAAACGCCATCCAGCTACTACAGCTTCAAGGTCCTTGTGATTTCAACGCTCTTCCTGAATTTAAGTGAATTAGCAGAGCAGCCTTTTTGTTTTCTGGAACGCTGCGTTTCGAGAGATGTTAGTGCCCTGGAAAAGCTGCTGATGGCCTTTTCTGGGCAAACGCCGATGGACAAGCGCCAGAGCCCCGTGGGAAGCCCGTTCACGTACCGCTGAAGCCAGGGCCACAGCAGCAGACAACAGACAAAAGAGCAAGGATGTCATTGCAACTGCTGCACACCACCAGCCTGACCCATCTCCAGTGCCTCTTGAGCTGGGTATCACCATCTCACCGTCCCTCTGAACCAGAAGAACATTTTTCCGTTCCTCCTCCCGCTTCAGGCTCCTTTCGCAGCACCCGCTGATTCAGCTCAGAAGTCAAACCCTGAAACCTTTCCCTTCTCTCCCCCCCTCAGACGGAGGTGACCCATGGACTACCATCTCCGAGTACCTCGGCAGCAGATGACCACCCCGGAGAAGACCTCCCGGTGCTTACCTCGCATGGGAGACTTCATGGCGGCCTCGACCATGCCAACCAGAAGCTGAAGGCTCTTGGGATCTTGAGCCAGTCCCGACGCAAACGCTGCCAGTGCATCTGCATGACGTCCGAGATACTGCAGGGCCACACCCTGTCGGAAGTATGCCTGAAAAGCCAAGGGAAGAAGAAGAAACCACAATTATTTCATTGGCAGAAGTCACTGATAACAAAGCTGCCCGTGACCGCGCAGCGGTGGACGCTGTGCTACATCATGCCATCCTTGGTCACGGCGGCTGTGACCACAAAAATCCACTACCACAGTCTGGGCTGTGACTGCCACCCTGTCACCTGTCCCCTCGGTGCCATGACCGTCTCAACCTTTGCAAGCCCTCGGAACTGCTCTGGAGACCAGTGAGAGCAATTAATATATTAAGCAAAAGCTTTCCCCTTGGGCTTGGCCAATTACTTCTTCTTATCTGCTTAGAACCAAACACTTTCTCTCCAGACCTCCGTTTCTGTTCTCTTGGCTCACAACAAAAACAACTGGTTTCCTTTCCCATCAGTTCTTGCCAAGGAGCCCGACATAAACGCCAGGACCAGCAGAGACTGAAACGTACTAAAAGCTCCAGCTGCAAGGGAACACCACGTGAAGATGCAGACAGGAGCCAGACCTTCCTCCTCCACTTGCATCATCGCACCCCCTGACGCGGATGCTGCCCTGCTGAATGCCATATACACACACACACACATACACATACACACACCTGTGTGTATATACACCCATATATATGCTTCTTAGATTAAAGCAAGACACTCATCAACTTGAACATGTTTACAAAAGCGTCTGGCTTTGTTTCTTTCCAAGGAAACCGTCCATGGGAAGGTGCAATACCTTCAAAGCAGCTTAAATCTCTTCTCACCGTGTTATTTTCACTTCTGCACCAGCAGCATCATCCACATGCCGCTGAGAAGCGTCCTCAAACGGAGCTTCCCCGTCTCCCCAAACTGGGATACCAGCAGCCCACAGGCAAAGCAAGAACTGCAGGCACGTGTCCTGCTCGGACACAAAGCCACGGCGGTTCTGCGGGCGTCCAGACCTTCTCGGGGGAGAGATCCCCGAATCCACAACCCCAGGATTTCCTCGGAGGACTCAGGGATAGGTGCACCCACCTTACAACAGCCGCGAATCCTTAAGCACCTTTGATGCCCACGGTTCAGGTTTTACCTTCATTAAGCTAATACCATCCTGATACCAACTTTGCCGCCCTTTTGGTTCATTCAAAGCTATTTCAGTGCCGCAACCCCAGCTCTCAGAATATTGTTTGTGTTTCTTCAGAAGCAGTTTCAGATCCTAATACTGCTCCTTGGTTTCTAGCGTCGCTGTCCCAGATGAAGCCTCATCCCTACCACCCTCCATCTGCAACAGGAACCCGCGCCCAAGATACATTAAGGGTACATCTGCGGAAGCCTTTTGCTTAAACAGGCTAAATCTCCAATTAATATCCAAACTGCTATTCCATTAGAGCTTTCAAACACTTTTGGAATCCAATCCAGGAACGCAGAGATTAAGGAAAATCAGAAATGACATGAGAAATTTACAGACATGAATATTTAATCTCTTTTCCATTAGTAAGCCTTGATTGTAGAACCGCCTTTAATGAATTCAATGAAAGCAGAATTCTTTTCATTAACCTTTAGTACAAATGTGTTCTTATTGAACCAAACAAGCTACTGTACTGGAAACCCAATTCAACGTTAATTAGATTACGAGCACGAAGCTTTAAATCAAAGAAAATACTAAGGATTAACAAGGTGCGGTGGCCGTGAAGTACGAGTCCTCCCAGCAGCGAGGGAGCTGTCACCTAAATCACAGCGTACACTTCAACAGCCCTCCTTCCCCCCCCCAAAAAAATATGATTTAATTACTTTCTTTGCCACCTGATGGCAGAGGTGGTTTGACGCTGCCTGGCTCCAATGGGGACCCTTTCCAGGCAACGAGGCTGGTCCAGGAGAAACGTGCCTGCCCGATTGAATTATGAAGGATGAGGGCACAAACAGGCAGCAGCCAAGGAGGGAACGTCCCCCTGGGTGTAGGTGTCCCCCAACATCTCACGCTTCACAGGAAGGTAGGAGTGGGCCATCTCCTCTTGCACACTACCGGGACAGATGCGGGAGGGAGAAGGAGGCAATGCACAGAAGCCTCCCAGATCCTACAGAAGGCAGGAATACTTTGAAGATGGGAGATTTAAATTGGATATTAGGAAGAACTTCTTTGCTGTGAGGGTGGTGAGGCACTGGAAGAGGTTGCCCAGAGAAGCTGTGGCTGCCCCATCCCTGGAGGGGTTCAAGGCCAGGCTGGATGGGGCTTGGAGCAACCCGGTGTGGTGGGAGGTGTCCCTGCCCAGGGCAGGGGGGTTGGAACTGGATGATCTTGAAGGTCCCTTCCAACTTTAACCATTCTATGATTCTACTTCAGCTTCAGAAGGTGCAACATAGTGTGGTCCTCTCTCGCACCCCATCCTTCACACACAAGGGCTGCAGGACAGCAAACAACAGCCTCTTCAGCTAAAGGCACGGCAAGTGCCAGCTTTTATGTCTCCCAGGAAGGAAAAACTGAGTAAAATCAAGCTAAACAAACCACAGGAGAAGCCTCTGCCCTACCTGCTGCTCCCGTCCAGAAATCCAAGGGAGCACCAGTTCCCAGCAGGAGAGAACACACCACGGTGCAACATCACAAAGGGGGAAAAAATGAAAATAAGAAAAACAAACCAAAAGCCTGGCCATGAGCCTCCAAGCACTTTGTGGACCAAGGAACAGGAGGTCTGTTCTGCCCATCACAGTCTGCCCAGGAACCCCACCAGGCCCAGTGTCTTACTGGGATGCGCTAGTGGGGGGGACACTGGTGTCTCGCTCCTGCCCGCCTGACCCCACTGCCTTTGAGGAGCACTGAGGACATCTCAAACGCCGGGACCCAGAGCCCTCATCCCCCCAAGCCCCGCACACAGAGACACCAGAAGCTCCAGGTGCCAGAAGAGAAGAGGACGGGACCCCCAAAGAGCACACCGAGCAGCACCCCGCGTTTCAAACCCCCTTTCTGGAAAGCAGTTTTATTCCCTCCCCACATCTATTCCTGGAAGTCGTATCCCCTCCCCTGCCCCAGCCCAGAAACCACTCAATTTGAATACAAACACACCATTCAGAGCCCAAAAGAAAAAACTATTAATCATACCCAAAAGGAAGATTTTGGCCAATTTTTCTCCTGCAAAAAACCCTTCCTTCCTTTCTCCTCCAGTTTCCAGCGCGTACAGAAGGCTCTGCGCACACTGTGTGCCCCGGAGGCCTTTAACAAAATAAATATAAAGCATTCACATCACCTATTTCCTCCCCAAGAGGCATTCACGAGTCAGCTTAGCATTGGAACGAAGACACCGTATCGAGGGAAAAAATCTGCAAAGAGGAAACGGTGAGAATCCCCCTTTGGAAGCGGGGAGGAAAGGGGAAGGCAGGGAGCCAGCAGCTCCAGCTGGAGAAATGAGACAAGGAGCCGCTTCCCAGCCCCGACGCAGACGGGCGCTTCCCACGCCTCGGCCAACTCCACGTTTTCAATCGCACTGTGTGAAGACAGCAGAGTGCTCCTGGAGGAGAAGCTCACCATGAGCCGGCAGTGTGTGCTGCCAGCCCAGAAAGCCAACCCAGCCTGGGCTGCATCACAAGAAGGGTGACCAGCAGGGCCTGGGAGATGATTCTCCCCCTCTACTCTGCACTCATGAGACCCCACCTGGAGTTCTGTGTCCAGCTCTGGAGTCCTCAACACAGAAAGGACATGGACCTGGTGGAAGGGGTCCAGCGGAGGCCACCAAGATGCTGAGAGGGCTGGAGCCCCTCTGCTGTGAGGACAGGCTGAGAGAGCTGGGGCTGTTCAGCCTGGAGAAGAGAAGGCTCCGGGGAGACCTTGGAGCAGCCTTCCAGGATCTGAAGGGAGCTCCAGGAGAGCAGGAGAGGGACTCTTGGTCAGGAAGAGTGGTCATAGGACAAGGGGTAATGGACTCTGTTTATTACAGCCCATTTCATTCTTGAGAATTTTCTACCTGTCCCTGTCCCAGGAGCTGCCAGGGGGACCCACTGCTGCGCCATCCAGGCAACACAAACCCACTTGCTAGTTTTTCATAGAATCATAGAATGGTTAGAGTTGGAAGGGACCTTGAAGATCATCCAGTTCCAACCCCCCTGCCCTGGGCAGGAGCACCTCCCACCACGCCAGGTTGCTCCAAGCCCCATCCAGCCTGGCCTTGAACCCCTCCAGGGATGGGGCAGCCACAGCTTCTCTGGGCAACCTGGGCCAGGGTCTCACCACCCTCACAGCAAAGAATTGCTTCCCAAAACCTCATCTCAATCTCCCCTCTTTCAATTTAAAACCATTCCCCCTTGTCCTATCACTCCCCTCCCTGACCAAGAGTCCCTCTCCAGCTCTCCTGGAGCTCCCTTCAGATCCTGGAAGGCTGCTCCAAGGTCTCCCCGGAGCCTTCTCTTCTCCAGGCTGAACAGCCCCAGCTCCCTCAGCCTGTCCTCACAGCAGAGGGGCTCCAGGCCTCTGATCATCTTGGTGGCTCTCCACCACATCCTCATCATCCAAGATCCCATCTAGATCATTGTCCAGATCCTGACTATTCGATTTCCACCTGGAATCTGAAATGGGATTAGAATGTAAATGCCATCACTGAAATAGCTGATACTAAGAAGGGCTCTGAAATTGGTATCAACCCTTCTAGTATTGATATCCAAGAACTGTTTGAGGCACAGCAGTAGTAATTGGTTTATAATTAATAGAAAACATGCAACAAAGATAAAATCACAGCATAAAGAAACAGCATTTATGAATATGAATGGGACCTCTGCATTTTCCAGGATTCTTGGAAATAAAACCAAGCCCAGGAAAGGAAGCCCAAGACAACTCAATGCATTTCTTACTGGGTAAGTATCAAAATATACTTTAATTTTTTGGACCAGGGATGTAGGCAAAGACTCCTGCTCTACTGGGATCCGTAGCAGGCTCTGGTACAGCTCTTTGGCCGGTACCATTTTCCCCTGTAGACTCCATGGCAATAAACTGAGATCCTCAGAGGTGGCCGAGGTGGCCAGCCAAAACAACTGGAGCCCTTATGTTCTCTCTGACGTAAGGGAACCCCTTCAGGAGTTTTACACACGGAAAACAACACGTGCAGGGCTGATCCTCCCCGAGCAGAGACCCCGCTGGCCACAGCCTGTCCACAAGGAACGCGGCAACAAAGACTATCCCAGCTTTGGGTTCTCCATCCATCAAGGGGCCGGGACCCTCCTGCCTCCCTGGAGGTCCAGGGGTTCCTGTGCCTCCATCCGCGCCCCCTCCTCTGCACAACCCCCTTTTTTCTGCCGGTGGTCCCTCTGCCACCACACTCATCCTGCACCGCCTCACTCGGGCTCATCCCATAATTCTGTCCCCAAAACCACACGCTGGGACTTTATCTACATAAGGAATTGCTGGCTGATCTGGATAACAGAGGCAGAAGAACGAAACTGGAACGGCATCAGAAGAACTGGCAGAGAAAATTACTGTCAAACAAACATGGAAAAGTTGAAAAAAAAAAAACAACCATCAAACCAACCCCAAAAAGCTCCCCCTACCCCTCAGCCACAGACAAAGCCTCCCATTGTACACAGGGGAGGAAATTCAAAACACCTTCATATTCACGTCGGCTTCAGACCCCGCACAACCCGCTCTCTGGACAGGAAAAGGCAAGCGCAGAGAAAATGCTTTTTTTTCCACAAGGCTGCCCCGGTTCGCCAGATCAGGAGAAGGTGCCAAAAATAGCAGGAATAATCTCGGATGCACTGAATCGGCCCGTCCTGCCCCCACAGAACCCCTCCCGCGCAGACGGACCCACCGGCCGGCGGGGGGCTGCTGGGTGTCCCCCCGGCGAGGTCCCTCGCTTGCCACCCAGGCCACCCCGGACGATGGACACAACCCAGATGAAGAACAAGGAGGAGGAAGATGTGGGAACAGCCGCTAGGGCTTCTTGGGGCCAAGCACCAGGTTGAATCTTTCCTCTCCCCTTGTAACAGCCAAACTGTAGAGAAAAATACGGGACAAATCTCTGCTGTGGGGTTTCAGGAATGCGAGGAGAGGGAAGAATGTGCTTTAATTCAGAACACATGCAGCACCCGCGTCAACACCGCCTGAACTCCCGTCTCCACAGAGCTAAGCCTGGAACCCAGGTAACAGCTCTCCCTCCCAGCCCATACCCTCCGCTGGCACCTGCACCCCTGTGAAAGAACAAGCAGAGACCTGACAAACTCACCGTCGCCACAGCAAAGCTGCTCTATCCGCAGCCAGTTCTGGGCTCCCCAGTTCAAGAGACAGGGAATTACTGGAGAGAGTCCAGCTTAGGGCAACAGAGATGCTGGAAGGGTTGGAGCATCTCCCTGGTGAGGAAAGGCTGAGAGAGCTGGGACTCTGGAGCCTGGAGAAGAGAAGGCTGAGGGGAGACCTTCTTCATGCTCACAAGGATCTGAAGGGGGGGTTGAAGGAGGATGGAGCTGGACTCTTCTTGGTGGATGTCTTTTGGCATTTCAGCACAGGCTTTTGTTGTCTCACTTCAAGTTACTCATCTGAGCAGCGGCTCAAATGACCGTCCCCACCTCAGTGCTACTCCCTCCTGCAGGCTCGGAGAGTTCAGATGGATCAAAATGAAAGGCCACCATAAAATTCAGAAACGAGACATTAACAGCATCTGATCAGGCCAAAGTCATGAGGCTCAGCATCCACGGCAAATTAGGGGTGGGGGAGAGCTATTTCAGAGACCCACATCAGCCAACACAGCCCAGAGAAGCTGTGGCTGCCCCATCCCTGGAGGAGTTCAAGGCCAGGCTGGATGGGGCTTGGAGCAACCTGGTGTGGTGGGAGGTGTCCCTGCCCAGGGCAGGGGGTGGCACTGGATGGGCTTTAAGGTCCCTTCAAATCCAAACCATTCTCTGATTATATGCAAATTAAGGTTACTTATTACATATGCTGCCATCAGCTTGTGGTTTCAACATCACAACTTTGTGGCTTCAAGGAACACTGGGAAACCAAATGTCATCTTTGTGAAGCATCTCATCTGGAAACCTGAATTGGACGGGAAGGAGAGGTGACAGCTCAGCGTTTCCATGAAGTACAGCTTCACCGACGTCCCCAGCCTGCCCCAGCAGGCTCCTCCCGACCTCCTGCCACGTTACAGCCCCCGAGCAATCACCGAAGGAGCACGGGGGACTTCTGGGGTCATCCAGCAAGTTCGCTCCTCATTGTCACCTGAAAGTATTTGCTTCAGGGTTGCTGAGAGAGAGGAGGATGGATATTAGGTGTAGCAGCCAACAGTCAAGTGAAAAGATCCAGCTGAAATCCTCTGAGATTTCATGAGAGCCCCCAGAGTTCTGAGTTTGTACAAAAAGGAGGGGGGAAAGGGAGGTTTAGAGAATCAGATCTCTTACCTCACCAAGGTATTTTCTCCAAATGACTCAAAACCTCCATAATGGCTAAAAAGCAGATAAACTTTGATCAGCATCAAATGCAAACAGCAATTTGAACGTCAGAAGAACTACTGCCTTGCAGCATTTTAAACAGGCCTATCAGGATTTTAACACAGGTGGTTTCCCCAACATTTGAGATAGGTCCCAGTGGAACAGCAGCTCTGCACACAACCAAAGAGTCCTCGAGGTGCTGGACATCCCAGCGTGCAGGAACACACCTTGAGAGCCTCCAGAGTTATGCTGGAGCAAAGGAGCCCTGATGCCATTCCCCAGCACACATCTCTATGGGGTCATTCTAAAAACTGTCCTGATCTGGAGCTACACCCTCATCTCAGAATAGAAATAAGCAAAGAAGAAGCTGCAACCAGAACGGGACCATCTCCAAGAACCGCAAAAACAGAAGAGAAAAGGAAATCTAAATAGACAGCAGGAAAGGGTCTGGACAAGGGTGGCTCGTCAGACACTGAGATCAGGTGGTTGAAGCAGGATGGAGCTGGCCCATGTCCCTCAGAGGAGGACCTCGTGCTCAGGGGGGACAGTGACAGAGAAGCCCATCACACATCTGCCGCAGCCACGGGCGCTTGCCTCTCGGCTCACAGCCCCTCGTCCCATCCCACCCCAACATCAGCGCTCAGCCGGCATCTCCAGCCAAGCAGGACAAAGCCCACGATGGGGGAAGAGGGGAAAAAAAAAAAATCACATTTCCCAAAGCCCTAAGTATATAAATCTCTTTGGCCAAGGTGAACGTGGGAAAAATTCTTCAGGAGGGGCGTCACATTCAGCACGTTTTGCCAGATCATTACTCTTGTAACGCAGAGGGGAGAAACAGCAACCCCACGTTTCCTCATAACGACTCGCCTCCTTTATCACACATCTCCGAAGCACCAAGTAATTTAGTAGTTGCTATGGAAACGGCTAGTTTTTTATTGAACGGCCCTGAAAGGGTCAAGAGGTACCATCAAACCGGCCAATTGGTAAATTATTTTCCTGCTAAACATCTGCTTTGTTTTAGCTGCCCCACCACATCCCCGGGGTTGCTGTTAGGACAGCGTTTGGACCGATTCCAGAGGAGGTGTCGTTCTTCAGCGGGGCTGCAACAGGTAAGTCCAAAAATAGCATTTTTTCGTGCTCTTCATACACTGTAAAATCCGTCACAGGGAGGAGCGATCCGGAGGACCCCGTGGCTAAAGGACTGTGGACCTGAGACGGTGGGAACAAGCCCGAGGAGTGAGTTTCCATCAGAATCCCCCGCAGAGGAACATCCACGTGTCGCAGCTACGTCCAGGCAACAAGAATTCATTATGTTTGGACTCGGTAATAATTAGTTTGCTGAGGAAATCCCCAGACAGCAGGGACGGCTGCGGCCTCTTCGCTTCCTATGGCTATAAAACTTTGAATCATCTCGGTGAGAGGTTTAAGACAGCGACCGAGGGGAAAATCTCTTCCAAAAGGAACCAAGAAAAAGCCACAAGAACAAAGAGCAGAAAGCCCTCTGCTGCGTGCCACCAGCCCGCAACTCCAGCAGGGTGCCAGGAGGTGAAGAAGAGGGCTCGGTGAATAATTGAAGACACAATAACGAAACCTCAGAACATCAGAGACATAATACAGTTTTGCAGGTTTCATCACGAAGCCTCTGAATTCCCAAATAAGACACAGTGAATAATTTATCCCTGTGTCAATACCGGGTCAGCAGCTGCTCGCTCAGAGCAAACCATAGTCCAACGCGCCTGGGGACGCCTGAGTGGGTCTGAAGAGATTAATGAGTAGGGTCCAGAGGGAAAAGGTGAGGAAGATCCAACCCATTCACCCTTCCTGACGCCAGACCAACCCATCAAGCCGTGTGCATGAGGACCCACAGGTTCTGAACCTGATTTAGTGCCACCCAACACCGCCTTGTCCCAGCGCTGCTCCTCAAGAGAGGATGAACAGATGCCCACC
The DNA here is from genome assembly GCA_013398155.1 of Pedionomus torquatus. Classification (NCBI taxonomy): domain Eukaryota; kingdom Metazoa; phylum Chordata; class Aves; order Charadriiformes; family Pedionomidae; genus Pedionomus; species Pedionomus torquatus. Next base: position 25,914 of record VZRU01019470.1, on the reverse strand, counting down.
CAGGGTGGGCATTCACAGCAGATCCATGCTCATCCAGCTTAAATCCAGAGGTTCTCCCCAGTTTACGGCACTCCACCAGCAGCTTCAGCCACAGAACAGGGCAAAAAAGTCAACCCAAAGGAGTCAGCCCTGTCCTTCTGCTCTAAAACGTCGTCTCACGCAGCTCACAGAGATACTCAGCCCACGAACAACACTTTCCAGCCTTCTTAAACAGGAATAGAAGTATAGTTGTGGAAAACCCAAACACGACTGAGCTCTGGAGTCCTCAACAAAGAAAAGACGGACCTTGTGGAATGGGTCCAGTGGAGGGCCACCAAGGTTGATCAGAGGGTTGGATACCTCTGCTGTGAGGACAGGCTGAGGGAGCTGGGGTGGTTGGGTTGGAGAAGAGAAGGCTCCAGGGAGACCTTAGAGCAGCCTTCCAGGATCTGAAGGGAGCTCCAGGAGAGTTGGAGAGGGACTCTTGGTCAGGGAGGGGAGTGAAATGACAAGGGGTAATGGTTTTAAACTGGAAGAGGGGAGATTTAGATTGGATATTAGGAAAAAATTCTTTACTGTGAGGGTGGTGAGGCACTGGAAGAGGTTGCCCCGAGAAGCTGTGGCTGCCCCATCCCTGGAGGGGTTCACGGCCAGGCTGGATGGGGCTTGGAGCAACCTGGTGTGGTGGGAGGTGGGGGATTGGAACTGGATGATCTTGAAGGTCCCTTCCAGCTCTAACCATTCTATGATTCTGTATGAACTATGAATCTGCTTTTTTAAATTTGAATAGTCCCTCATGAGCTCCTGGCTTCACACAGCAGTGCCTGCTGTCCTGTCCCAGAGCCCATCCTTCAGCCGTGGGGTGACACGAGCTTCTCTGCTCCGTCGGGCACCGACACAGACCTTTCTCCAGGTGCTGCCGAGCTCAAACGCTGCAGACAGTCCTGCAGCCCCACCGACCAAAAAAAAAACCAGCGAGAACAAACCCGTATCTGTGGTTTTATGAGAATTCCGGATCAGTTTCCCCGTTCTGCTCCAAGTGCCTCAAGCGCAGCGTTCGCAGCCCTGGCAGCGAGGTCCGCTCTATTTCACTACACACGCTCTTCCCAGCATCCAGAATGAGCATCAGCAGAAAACCTGTTACTGACTGTGTATCTGAAAGCCCCCACTCACAGCCCTGCGATATTAAAACACCACTCCCTCGGCAGAACAGGCAGCGTCCTGCACAGCACAACTCGGTACCCAACCCAAAAAACAGATAAGAAACCGAGAAAGGGTGAGTGAGGACAAAGACCCCACTGAAATATTAATTCCAGTACGATGAGCGCCCCACAGCCTTTGTCTAACCACCATCTCTTTACACACGCTCGGATTTTAACAGCTGATTGTATCGCTTTAGTTTTCTTTTTTTTTTAGCATTTTTTCCATGGTTTTAGCACTCACTGCTGGGCAGCCCCACGCGCCGCTCCGTTGAACCACCCACCGCACGGCGGCAGCTACAAATCCCTGTGTTTCCAAGGGAAATCCCACAATTACCACACTCAAGCACCCGTGATGGGATCAAAGAGCAGGGCTTAGTCCATCCTGGAAATCTGCTTTCCTAGAAATCCGCTTTAGATCATATGAATACGCAGGCGCCCAACAAAGCTTGCAGGATTTAAGGCAATTCTCAACCGCCAAGAACTTGCCCACATCTACCCCCATCGATACCAGTTGACCTGGCAGCAGCAGTAATTACCTCCTAGTTCATCCTTTAAATGAGAGAAGAATTCTGCTCGGCAGAGCTATTCCCCCGAGCATCTCCCCGGGAGGAAGGAGCAGGAGCTGAGCAGCGGAGCTGCGCCTGCAGAAAAGGCAAGCACTCGCTGAGGAGCTCCCCCTTCCACCCAGCCGTACGTTGCTCTTGTAAAATATCACATTATTTGAGGGGAAAAAAAAAAAAAAAAAAAAAAAGAATACAGCTACGCATTCCTTTGCCTTCGATGATAATAAATGCTTTCTATGGTTTATCTTAAAAAATCTTTATCAGCAAAAAGAAAAAAATCTAGAGATGTGCACTAAGCTTCGTCAACTCAGAGCCGGTGAAATTAAGAAAAAAACCTACCGGGGCTTTGAGAAAACACTGGGTCTCTGCATGCGCCTCTGGGGATTGTTTGGTGGTTGGTTCCCCCAGCCCCCTGCACTTTTATCACCTAAAGAGGTACCGAAACATGGAGAAGAAAGAGGCAGCTGGGCTTAGATCAAATGGAGGAGGGTGAAGTTTGCTCTTCTGCTCGACCAGTTCACCACTGAGCACCAGACAATACCACAATAATTTCCACTGGCTTCCAGGGAATATTGTCATCTCTTCCCTGGTGAAATAATAGATCTAAAATCTGGCGCCTGTCATCCATCCAGGCTTTGGTAGCCACAAAGTTTTAAACAAAGGCTTGAACTTCAGGGGTTTAATTGAGCCATCAAGAAAGTGCTCAGTAACAATGAGAAGAGCACGGGTTCTGTGACTTTTCTCCCCAAACCAAATTCGAGAGCAGAGGCATCAATTACCAAAGGTTGCAGGAGGTGGTGTAACTGGGCTCGGTGTGGCTTAGTGTCCTGTATGGGGACCCACGAGGTCATACATACCCTCTAGCATCTAATGAGAGTCAAGTGGTCTATGTTGAACATCTACACCCTGAAACACTTTTAGGTTGCCCCGAGAAGCTGTGGCTGCCCCATCCCTGGAGGGGTTCAAGGCCAGGCTGGATGGGGCTTGGAGCACCCTGGTGTGGTGGGAGGTGTCCCTGCCCAGGGCAGGGGGTGGCGCTGGGTGGGCTTTAAGGTCCGTTCCCACCCGAACCACTCTACAATTCTATGATCGGGCTCCCTGCTACCATCCGAGGTCCCTACACCGTGTGCAGGATCCAACCAGCAACACAGCAATTACTTAGGATCATTAAGACAGTTACATTAAAGCCAAGGGAAGCATCAAGTGCCCAAACACCTACAGCTGGAGAGCGAAGGGAATCCAGCCCCCTCACTGTCCCTGGGGGACGGCCACACGCTCTGAAGGGTCCTGACCCACAGCATTCAAAGGGCTCCGAGATGCCACCAGGGATAAACTGGGGCTGTGCCCTGCTGACCTCCAGTGACTCAATACAGAGGAGACCCCAACAGCGCCTGGGTGCTACAAAGGGAGGTGAAATGTTTTTTAAAATAAATGTAAAGTGAGAATTAAGAGTCTGGGAAGATTTGGTCATTTAAATAACAACAGATCAGACAAAGGCAAAAGACAAGGGATGAGGAAATCAAATTCACTTAAGCGTGTGTGCGTGCTCATGCATATGGAAGAGGAAAAGACACCCAGCTGCAGATCAATCATCTAGCATCAACGCCAGAAACCTCAGCTTTGTGATACTGTACATACACCCGAATGGAAAACCAGGTGTAAGGAAAGGTGTAATGGCTACAGTCGCCCCAGGGTCACCATGTCCCGCACTGTCCTGCAGCAGCTTTTACTGCAGCTCCATTAAGCAGACTTTCCTTTAATTCTTGCTTAATGAAGTGAAAAACAAGAACATCACTCTTTAGGTCTTTTTTAAATACTTCATTAAATAATTCCAGACTCTCCAGTCTTCACACAGCAATCTTTTTAGGCATCTATTCTTTCTCATCACGGGTCTTCGAGGGTACTTCTAATCAGGGTTCCACATGTCAATGAGGAAACCCCTGCGTGAGATCCCAATGAGGAAATCCCTACGTGAGATCCCAACAACCACACTGGATCTGACAAAGGTCCCTCCAGACCTGTGGGTGCTCCCAGCGGCGGCCAGCATGGATCTCGTTGGAGGAACAGGACAAGCACGCAGTGACTGTCCCCAAAACCACTGCCCCACACTCCACCTACCTGTGACTCAGTACAGCCTGTAGTACAACATGTGCCGTATTACTTTTTTCTTGTAGTTTTAACCGGTTTTGAAGTTTTGATACTGTGTATTTTTGCTGTGGCACGGTGTGTATCCACACCTGTACGCTACACCAGCCGCTGGAGATGAAGGATGGACCGGCGATGCCCAGGAACCCAAAGGAGATGGAAAGCAAGAGTTTCTCCAAGGTGAGATCTGCTTCAAAGGGAAGCAGAGCAAGACCCTACTCCGTAGCAGACCTCTCTCTCTCCCTCACATCAGGCAACCAGGCTCTACATGCAGCAACTCAGACAACCAAGCAAGCCTTAGGCCCAGGAGAAGCCATGGGATGCTCTTCCTGGACAGGAGCGGTGCATCTCGGGGACTTCTGGCTCAAGGTGCCCGTGGCCAAGTCCCTTCTCCCTGCGTGGCAGCCGAGCAGACCTGCAGAGAACATCGACCCTTCCTTGCAAAGCCAAGACCCGACACTTTAAGTCCTGTTAAGCAGAATACAGGAGTCTCCTCCCAGCTCAGCAGGACGGGAGGGTTCCGCAGAAGGCACCCTCTGCATCCAACCAGCCAACAAAAAGGGGAAAGCTAAAAACTCTTCTCTTAATGGAAAAATTAAACAATTAGGAAGTGCCTTTTTTTTTTTTCTTTTTTTTTTCTGGGAACATGCTGCTTCCACTGCAGCGTGACAGAGGTTATTCTGAACTTATTACTTTGACTGGATTCAGCTGTAAGTAATTAAATTTAGTCATAGAAGTCTGATCTATAAATGGAACCTACAAAAGCAATTACCATAGCTTCCATTAGATCAGTAAGCAACGGCAGCTCTGTTTGATGTAAACCGAAGGGAACATTATTTATACTGCAGGAGAAATCACAGTAACTCAGTCCCCTTGCAGAGATTTGCTTTGAAAATTACAGTTTTCAGGGAAGAGAGTCACAGGTTATAAATTTCAGCCGTGCTCCGCTCCTGCCGTTTACCAGCCTCCTGGGCAACAAAGACAATCGTATCACACGAGTCGAAGGGGCTGGTTTGGCTCCTGGTCTGTGCTCAGAAACCAGACAAAGGGAAAGCTAAATTAAACAGGCAAGAAATGGGATGACCAAGCATCGGGGTTTTTTTTTTTTAAAAAAATGTATTTTTATAAGTGCTTTGGCTCCCGTCAGAACCTGGACTATCCAGAAGCTGATGGCCCTGCAAAACAGCTGCTACCTCTCAGCCCAGACCCCGAGCACACACGTTTTCCACCACACTAGAAGCAATTTTGGAATGGATAGGAAGCTTAAAAACCAAACCCCAAACCAATGTACCAGGTGGGATCCCAGGAAGCAGAGCCTTCTGCTCCCACCCAAGGGTACCAGGCGCACGATAACATCAGAACCTGCCACCAGCAGCTGCAAATGCAAAGCCGAGTGCTGTAGCTGGAGCTGGCAGCATCTCCTGGAATTAAGGAGATGGCAAAAATGCAGGTGTGCTATAACTCAAAAGAATTCCAGCCTCCTGTGTATACACACTGCCTCCTTCCCCAGGAATATCAACACATCCCTTTCCCCCAGCCAGCCGTTAAAAATAAATAAATAATGATAAAAAAGAAACAACCAGCAACAACACAACCGCCCCAAACATCCCCAAAAACCACTATAAACAAACTCCAGGGAGACCTTGGAGCAGCCTTCCAGGATCTGAAGGGAGTCTACAGGAGAGCAGGAGAGGACTCTTAGTCAGGGAGGGGAGGGACAGGACAAGGGGTAATGGCTTTAAATTGGAAGAGGGGAGATTTAGATTGGATATTAGGAAGAAATTCTTTGCTGTGAGGGTGGTGAGGCACTGGAACAGGCTGCCCAGAGAAGCTGTGGCTGCCCCATCCCTGGAGCAACCTGGCGTGGTGGGAGGGGGTGGCACTGGGTGGGCTTTAAGGTCCCTTCCCACCCAAACCATTCCATGATGCGATGAAGTAGGCAATCCCTTGGTGGAGTGAGCGAGGGGCTGGGTGGGCTCAGTTGCGCCCTGGGGTGTGACCCCACCACCAGCCCTGCAGGATGGGGTGGAGCAGACGGAGCATCGATGGATATATATGTAGGACAGGGACCTGTATTTAAAAGCAGTGGGAGGGTGTATTCCTTTGCTGTTGTGTATCTCAGAGCAGAGTCTCATTGATTCAGCTGCCTGAAACTGGGATGCTTTGAAGCAGAATTTCCTTTGGGAACTGTCGCGTGAAAGGGCGAAGGGCAGATGATGAAAATTTAAACCTTCAGACCCTCTTGAATTACTTTTTCCCTTGGTTTTTTTTTATTTTTTTTTTATTTTCTGAATGAGACTCTATTACTGAAGGAACAAACACCTAGAGCTACCCAAATCTATCGAGATGCTGTGTCCCCGTGTAGGACAGAGGAGAGCCGAGAGGCTGCGGGGTTCAAACGCAGGTGGAGATGCCTGCTCTCGGGATGCTGCGGCGGTGGCTCTGGGCTGCTTTCCCGCTGGAGATTGCTACCCCAACCCCCCCCCCAACACGTTGTTTATGGAGTGCACAGACACGAAATTTCATGTCAGCATCATTGTTTGATTCACCACTTTTCTGAGCTTTCCAGCTCCCCAGGGGAAGGTCTGCTGTGAGGAGTTGGCCTCCGCTGGTGTTTGCTGGTGCTGGTGGAGGAGAGCAGTCGCTGCTCAGTGAGCAGGAAGACAGAATTCTTGGGTGAGCAGGTTTTTCCAGACAGTAAATTTTTCAGGTTTTCTATTAAAAAGAGGGTTTTTGTTTGCTTGGGTGGTTCTGGTGTTTGTTGTTGTGTTTTTTTTTTTCATTGATTCATGGAGTGAGTTCTAACACAACATCAGAAGACAAATACCAAGATGATCCTCAAAATAACCTTGCCCTAGTCAGGCTTGAGAGGCTGCAGGTTCAAAGTGTTTTGTGCTGCAGAGATTGTTAGAGGATTCCCTGATCTACAAACGTACGTTTGACTTACTTTCTGGCTGCGGGCTCTTGTGTGAGAGCTGTCATACGGCCCGCTTCTCAGCGCCACGCTCTGCGTTTTTTCCCCAGTTGCATAAACATGTGCAGAATCCGTGTGTTGAGTCCTGCTGAGGAATGACTTCAGGACGTTTCTTACCAAATGATAATTATAGAATTGTAGAAAGCTTAGAGCTGGAAGGGACCTTCAAGATCATCAAGTTCCAGCCCCCCTGCCCTGGGCAGGGACACCTCACACCACACCAGGTTGCTCCAAGCCCCATCCAGCCTGGCCTTGAACCCCTCCAGGGATGGGGCAGCCACAGCTTCTCGGGGCAACCTTTTCCAGTGCCTCACCACCCTCACAGCAAAGAAGTTCTTCCTGAGATCTCAACTCAGTCTCCACTCTTTCAGCTTAAAACCAGTGCTCTCCATCCTACCACTCCATTCGCTGATGAGGAGTCCCACCCCATCTCTCCTGTACCTGAAAGGTACTGGAGGGGATTGTAAGGTCTCCTTGGAGCCTTCTCTTCTCCAGGCTGCAAACAGCAGTGGTCATCAGCTCTTGAGAAGCCTCAGGTGCATCAGGCTGGTCTGAATACCTGCACACACCTCTAACTGCAGTTCAATAACAATGGGCTCACTGTTTCCCTGAGCTTCTCCTGGGTTTAATCCTGTTTTACCAGTCACATGAAACATATTTGTCTGGAGCAGCTGTAATCTCCTCAAACTGGAGATTTATTATTCTCAACAAGACAGGCAAAATCAGAGTGCTGCAACAGTTTATACTGGCAAATATATGCTGGAGTAATGCAGAAGAGTTGCTTTAAATGAACAACGGGATAGAAAAGACAGAGTCAGTGCCAGCACACAGCCCCGCTCCCAGGCTCTGGGGCTGTAACCAGCCGGGAAAGAAAACCTGCAAGGAAGAAAACCAGCCCAAAAGACCCCGTAGAACCACACTGCAAGCTAAAACCTTAACTGAAGGCAAAGATTCAGCTGCAACCTCAGTCTGGAATTTCCAAAGTGTGTTTTGTTAAACTATTACTAACATCAGTAGAAAAGATAACCCGTCAACTCATCCAGAAGCCCAGGCTCATTTACAGGTCGTTAACAAAGTGATTTAGCAGGAGAGGTATGAGTGTAACCGGGTGAGATGCAGGAGCATCATAAGGGATGCTTAGGGAAAGGCACGCTCTTAAAGCAGCATCGTGGAACTGTCATCTGAAATATCACTAGTTCCTGCAACTGCTATTTCTGAAAGTAAAGCCCTAGATCCCTCTTCAGTATCTAGGCTGTGGTCCAACCGCGTGGATCAAAGCCACGCCAGGACTGCCCCCGGGCAGTGCTTATCTGCAGAAATCCCCGCTGACAGCAGGAGGATGAACGGTACCCACAGGTGACCTCTGTCAGCCCCATCACCTTAATCCCGATGAAGAAGCCACCTCTCCTGCTGCTCTGCTCAGCAGATTCCACCTGCGGCAGATGCTGGACCTCACAGCCACGGCCACCAAACCCAAAGGGGTGGGCAACCACAGATAGAGTCAATTTTGCCCCAATCTTGGCTTTATACTTCTGCCTCTAGCTGGAACATTTTACGCGTGTTCGTCAGTGAAGTACAAAGCGGTAGCTTCAGTCATTCGATTTACAGCAAGAGACAATTAAATACCCAGATTTATCTTCTTGTTGGGAAATTTCCCTGTTCTAACAGCTGTTTGCCCCTCGCTAATGTAATCCCATTCCCCCCATCATCATCCCACCCCGGATAATCTCTCCCTGAATTTTCCCTGTTCACAGACATTCAATAATAACAGACTTTCATGTTCCCCGTCCACCGTCCCTTATCCAAACGACACAAATTTAGCCCCTTTGATCTTTCCTCCTACATCAGTCCCTCCAGGCCCCTAATCACTTTTTTTTCGCTCTCCTCTGTACTCCCTCCAGTAATGATGTGATTCTAATCCTCTGAAAGGAGAGGCTTTTGGCTTGGGTTCTCCGCACAGATGCGGGCAAACTAATTCCGAGCGACTTCACACGCTCCGCGCGCAGCCCCGTCACCAGCCGCCAACCATTAAACCGTGACGCTGAAACAAAGAGGGAATTGTCTCACGAAGGCCAGAGATGCCAGAAGCTGAAAGAAAACACAACGAGAATTAAAACGATGAACCGCTCAGCACTTTTTACAGCCACCAGGGCCCTGCGTGAGCAAAAGCCGCCTTTAGGAGACGGCGGGAGTCGTCTGCTTGATGCTCAGGAGAAAGGAGGGCGCCAGTCCCCATGGAGCTGCTGTTCACGTAGCAGCCCCGGGATGGACACGCTGGGCAGAGGGTCTGCTGAGGGCTGGGGTTTGGCCCACAGCACCCGGGAGCTCTTTAACAACCAGCACGTGTCCTCTTGCAGCCCTTTCGGTGGGAAGCGACAGGAACCCCGCTCACGGTTGATGAAGCAGGAGAGACCGTCGACACCTCCAGCAGGGACCTCAGCACGAGGGTCTCCAGAGACCTCCAGAACTCACGAGTTTCTGGGACTCTTTGTCAGGAAGTGCAGTGATGGGGGAATGGCTTTAAACTGGAAGAGGGGAGATTTAATTGGATATTAGGAAAAAATTCTTTGCTGTGAGGGTGGTGAGGCACTGGAAGAGGTTGCCCAGAGAAGCTGTGGCTGCCCCATCCCTGGAGGGGTTCAAGGCCAGGCTGGATGGGGCTTGGAGCAACCTGGGGTGGTGGGAGGTGTCCCTGCCCAGGGCAGGGGGGTTGGAACTGGATGATCTTCAAGGTCCCTTCCAACTCGAACCATTCTAGGATTCTATTCACCAATTTATTGTTAAGCTCCACAGGCTTCTGCACTGGCCCTTCTGGCATGGAAACCGTCCCTGAGAAATGAAGACCCACCAGAGTGGTAGCACCACGTACCTGCTGCTTCTGGGACCACAGCCTGCGAGGAACCAGCGTTTTCAGAGCACGCTTCAGGGCTTTAAGCACAGACCATTACAAACTGTCCATCTCTAGAGGTACCTGACCAACAAACAAGCTTTCATCCTGCCCAAGAGCACCAAAGCCTGTTTGTTACACACCAGTACAAACCACAACTCTAAGCCATCAAACGGCAGACTCTCCAGCTCAGTGTTCCTGCTTTGACTTAAGGATTCTTCCAACTATTCTACGTTAATCATAGAATAATAGAGTCATCCAGGCTGGAAGGGACCTCCAAAAGGTCATCTAGTCTGACCTCCCCGCAGTCGCAGGGACACCCCCAACTACCCCAAGTTGCCCACCCATCAGCATGGGTCTCACATCCACCTGAACTACAGCAAGATCTGAGCTCCTGTACTTACCACCGCCAGATAACTCACCACTGAACCATTCTAACCCTCTCGGTGTATCTCCTATCTGCATGGAAGCGTGTTCAGCTGGTGTGTGAGCATTTCAGTGTCCCCAAATATCAGACACATGAATTCACACCAAAGACAGCTCATCTGCAGCCTTCAGAAACTCCTCAGAATCGCTGCCTCCAGAGGGAACACTGGGAACTGTGGTCTGGGCACCCAAAGGTAATGGGGATAAACCAGCGTTCGGCGTTGTCAGCCAGAGCTCAGACCCAGGCAGTGCTCCGGGACTCCGTCTGCTTCACCAGAAAGGACACGATGAACCATCCACGCTTCACACATCCACCAGTAACCAGGTAACCGATCACCAGCCCAGCTAACCCCCGGCTGGTTAATTAACGCCGCCCGATACCTGCACGCTGCGACCAAAAGTACACCAAGTCCTGAGACTCTGCGGCCACCGAAGAGCAAAACCAGCTTAATAAAACTGCCATGAACTTCCACCAGAACATCCCCTCTCGGTGGCATCTCCCACGTTCCCAGTTCCCTCTCCAGGAGGCTCAGGATCCTCTCCCGGCTTTGCCAGGGGTCCAGCTGTGGACACAACCCCTTCTGCTGCCCCCTCTGTTCCTCGGGCGCTCTTTGCTACACAGCAGCAGCCCTCAGCATTCAGACAATCCCCCTTAGCCCGTTTCCTAGTGAGCACATGAATAAACTCCGACAAATTGACTCTAATTCGACAACCAGTAAGTAAATTCCCTTTAAATCCTTCCCGCAGATGCGCTGCCTTATTAGCGCATCCTTCACTGCAGCTAAAGAGAATAAATTCCTGACGGAGGAAGGTATCTTTATCAGAATCCACAGGACTCTGTGGCAGAAAAACATCCCATTCGACGCAGAGGGATTACACCAGACCCCTAATCATACTGGAATTACTGGTACTCCAGTCTGCCCCGGTCCCCCTCTCCCAGCCGGATCCCACGTGCACACCTCGGGGGCAGGATGCAGATCTGCTTTCTCACACACCACGTGAACGCCAGGAAAAGCCTTCTGCAAAAAACAGATGGTAGGAACAGCTCAAAATGCTGCATTTCAACGATTAAAAGGTATCAAGAGAGAGGCAGCTTCTGTTGGGCCCCAATCAAGAGAGAGGCAGCTTCTGTTGGGCCCCAAAGCATCCCATCCAACAGCGCCGTGCCTGGAAGGGCACGAGGTACCACGCTGTGAGCGCAGAGGAATTCATCAAAGCAGGATTCTAACCAGAAAAACGCTGATGGAGGCAGGAGAGGGACAGCAAGCAGCAGGAGCCACCATCTCAGCTACCATCTCAGATGGCCACCGGTGACGTGTCTCCATGGCAGCGGGGGCTGCAGAGAAACCACTGCCGAGGAAGGATGGGTCTGCTGATGGTGGGACCAGGAGACCAAACAAGGGACCCTCCAGCCGCAGCTCTCCCCCTCTGGAGAGACTTCAGATAAATAGAAATTCTATGATTCTAAATGAATCCCACCCTCCTTGACGATGACAACCCTTCTTGAACTTGGTCCGTAACACAGCCAGGTCCTGAGCCTCAGCACCTCAGCCCCTTCCCTTCAGAGGGGAAAACCCAGGAGCAGGGCTGTAGCGAAAAGCCCTGGGATAAGAACCTCTTAAATGGGTTCAGATGCTTCAAAGACAAGATATTTTAATGCAGCGTGACATGACCTTTCCCAGGAGTGAAAAGCTTGAGTGCTGCCTGCACCCAAACCACCTAACAAAGCAAAGGACTCGATGCTGTTCAAATGAGAACATTTTTTTTTTTTTTTCCAATGAAAAATAAGCAGCAGGCGAGGAAATGCTTGGGTTCCACCAGAACCTGCCTTTGTCAAATGGATCTGACTGGACACAGTGAGTCAAACAGGAGGAAACGGAGGTGTGTGGGGACACCTCGTCTACCTTCACCACCCACCACAGACCCAGACGGAGCTGGGATAGAGCTGGATGTGAAGATAATTATCATTTTGCCACCCACGAGCCAGTACCTCTGTGTGCATGGCACAAATTACCTGGGATCCAGGTCTTCTAGGATTTACTACGAAGGCCCAGCTTTTGCCCAGAAGTGGAGAGGTCAACCACCGGGACTGTAAAGATGCTAATAACCTCACTAATAACGTCTCTGGAGATAACCAGCAAGATCTGGGGTCACCTAAGCCGCAGTGAAACACAAGCCTACAAAGAGGGTACGGGTTAATGGAGCTGATGTGACCATCTATAACGGGGAGAATCCGACTTTTAGCTGCTTATCAGAACAAAAACATTAATCAGTCAATGCTGAGATGATTAACTGGATAAGATTAAGGTTAAAACTAGAAAATCTATTAACCTATTTAAGAAATAAATGTTATACCTGGCAGGTCATCAGTCTTTTAAGCCTCAAGGGTTTAGATGCTGTAAGCAAACAGGAGAACGACTCCTGTGACTCCAAAGGCTCTGTGCAAGGACGGAGCTGTAGTGTCCTGTCCCACCAGAAGCCACACACCTTCTCCCCAAATTGAGCTGGGGGTGCCACAGACCATCACTTCAGCTGCTCCAGACACCAGGTATGGCAACCACTGCATGGGGTGGGATTTGGGAGGGAAGTCTAGGCTAGGAAAAAGTTGCGACGTTCAACAGGAACCAGGGAAAAAGAAAGAAAACAGCACCTGCAACGGCCTAATCATAGAGTGGTTAGAGTTGGAAGGGACCTTGAAGATCACAAAATCATAGAATGGTTAGAGTTGGAAAGGACCTTGAAGATCATTGTGTTCCAACCCCCCTGCCCTAGGCAGGGACACCTCCCACTAGACCAGGTTGCTCCAAGCCCCATCCAGCCTGGCCTTAAATACTTCCAGGGATGGAGCATCCACAACCTCCCTGGGCAGCCTGTTCCAGTGCCTCACCACCCTCACAGGAAAAAATTTCTTCCTAATTCTAATTTCTTCCTCCCCTCTTCCAGTTTAAAACCATTTCCCCTTGTCCTATCACTACCCTTCCTGACCAAGAGTCCCTCTCCAGCTCTCCTGGAGCTCCCTTCAGATCCTGGAAGGCAAAGATCATTGAGTTCCAAGCCCCCTGCCCTGGGCAGGGACACCTCAGCTTGTTCCAAGGATCAGCTTGCTCCAAGCCCCATCCAGCCCATCACCTCCACGTCTGTATCATTACAGCTACGAATCCAGCAAATAACAGAAGTTTTAGTTGGCAAACCAAATTCACCCAGCCCTCCCGTCCCAGCCTGTGCCTTGTCAAGTCTGTGCTTGTCATTCAACTGCCACACTTAGCCAACTGCCGTGTGCCGGGAGAATAATTGGGAAGGATTTTAATTATGCCTCAGAAGACGTATCTTCTCAAGGAGACAGACACACGCAGATCACCTGTCTCTTTTAGTCTAATTTCCCTTAGGACAAATTTCCTTCTGATGCATTATTTCACGTCATGCAGCCTACTACCCCCAGCACCCCTCCAGGCTGCACTAATTGTCCAAGTTTGGTATGTATCCCCCTCCTGATTTTTAAAGCCACGTCTAGAGCCAGTTGGGACTGGGAGAGCCCAAAGATGGTGCGTTCAGAGGAGAACTGAACCATGGAAATGAGAAAAGAGCCAACTCCTGAAGACAACAGGGGTCTGGTGCCTTAGAAAGGGAGATGTAGGAGCATCAGGACCGTTGTCACCTTGACAAAGAACGCAGCAGACTCACAACCCATACGTGAAATCCCATAATACTCCATACACAGGCACTGCTGAGAATGCTTCATGATAACAATGTAATGTAAAAACACGGCTGGATAACTGGAACTAAACAGTAATACAGCACCTTGGGGTTGTCACACCTCCGGGAGTTTGAGGTGGGGGGGAATAAAAAAGAGAGAGAGAAAAAAGAAAAAAAAAAAAAAAGAGTCCAAAAGGCTCAGCTTTAAGTATTTACTTTGAGACTTATCACAGATGGTTGCCCTCAACAGCAGAGCTAAAATATGAAGAACTGATGGGAAAACGAGCTGAAGAGCTGCCAGTCCCGAGCGGGCCGTCCCTGCAACTCCTCCTGCACCCACTTGTCCCAAGGGCAGCCAGGACGGCGCCGTCCAGAAGACACAGCAGCTGCCGGTGCTTTCGTGGTCAGATTCTGGAGAAACGGAGAATGAAAGGACAAGGATCCAGCCCGGACTGGGGAGTCTGGTTATTAACCCTGATCGTAACTGGCCGGTTATGGTCAAAACGGCATCAAGACCTCATCTCAGGTGAAACTCAACACCTGTATTTTTGTTGCCAAGACCCTTGTCCTGGAGCAACAGGGACCAAAAAGCGTTCCTGCTCTCCCGAGATCTCTCTTGTGCTTTGAAGAAAACGAGGGAAAAGCTCAAGCAATTTCTGGAGAAATTAGTAACAGGAGAAGCTTCTGCTCTTCTTCAGAATCCTAAAGCCCCTGCCCTCCTCCTCTCCTTACACATCACGTACGAGATTCCCCTCTTAGAAAACCTGCTCATTAGTCACCAGGCTAACGAGGCACACGGCTGTCCTCAGCGAGGCGCCTCCCCGCACCAGCTGGCTCCTCTGCCCGTCGCCCTTTGATGCCATCGTTAACGTCCCAGGGAGAGCCCTTGCACTTTGCTGCAGAGCAGATGACGGGCTGGTCCCCTGGGTGCCCATCACAGTGACACTTGTCAACCTTTCAGACACCAAAGCTCCAGCCATTTCCCCTCCTGAGCCAGAAGGGTTGGTTACAGCACTAGCCCAGTCCTCACACAAGGTAGCCCAGACCCTGCCAAAGCACCACGGCACTTTGCCCAGCTCCTTCTGGGAACATCCCCTTGATGCAAAGCCACCAAGCGCAGAAGCAGCAGCCACATCCCCACATCAGAATCATAGAATCATAGACTCATCCAGGCCAGAAGGGACCTCCAAAGGCCATCTAGTCCCACCTCCCCGCAGTCGCAGGGACACCCCCAACCAGCCCAGGTTGCCCAGGGCCTCATCCAGCCTCCCCTTGAAGACCTCCAGGGAAGGGGCCTCAACCACCTCCCTGGGCAACCTGGTCCAGTGTTCCACCACCCTTAGAGGAAAGACATTTTTCCTAATATCGAACCTAAATCTACTCTTCTCTAACTTAAACGCACTGCCCCTCGTCCCATCACAGCAGACCTTTGTGAACAGCCCCTCCCCAGCCTTCCTCAAAGTACTGTTCAAATACCTCTTTATGGCTTAAGCTGCACACACTTTTTCCTATTTGAAATGAAACTTTCACCCCAAAGTCCTTGTTCTGCCTTATCTCAGGAGAACTCCGTTAGGTGGCGAGTGGCTTCACAACACAAACTCTTCAGCGCCCAAGCACGTGGCAGGAGTTTCACACCTGGAGCCTCTTTTGCAGAATCAGCAGAAGTGTCAAACCCCGAGACGGGACGCCCAGACGTGGCTCTCTCTGTCCTCAGCCCCAAAACAGCTTCTCGTTCACGAGGTCACCCCCCGTAACCCCGTCGGCTCTGCCCGGCTGTGGGCCAAGCAGGATGGCACAGCCCGACACTGCAACCAGAACATCCCGGCAGGGGAAACCCTCCTAGTGAAGAACCGCTTCCACGGGGACCACATCTTCTGACTCAAACTGCCCAGTCTCCTTTGCTTGACCACGTCACGTCAGGAGAAGACAGGAATGGAAAGAGGGGGGGATCTCCCTGCTTCTGCCAAGCTGCGCTGGGCAACCAAGGAACCTGCAAAGACCACACAGTCCCCGTGTTCCCCGAGAGGCCACCGACAACCTGCGGTGGGTTGACCCAGGCCAGCAGCAAAGCAGGGGGGCTTCTCCATAGGAAGAAGACAGCCAGCGGAGCACCTCCTCACTAATTAAACTGGAGTCCCACTTGCTGTGTGACCAGGGCAGAAAGCGTGTCAGGCTTCAGCAGAGCTCTCTGCAGCAACTCGGGGAAAGCTTCCTCTGAGCCGCGATGCAATTAGCTGCCAGGAAAGCGCTGAGGCAGGCAGAATTAGGAAGCTATAACAAATCACGGATATAATCCTCCACCGGTTACATTTAAAACAGCTGAACTGCTTATAACTCAAACTGCTGTAGCATGTTTACAATTTTATTTCATAAGATCGAGATGTCCTATCCCCCCGAGAAATGAAACAACCCAGCTTCAAAGCCCAAATGGGAAAAGGCTCCAAAAAAAGGTGCCATTCTCTAAAGCTTCCTGACCAGGGCTGTTAATATTTGCCACCCTGAACCCCCAGCACACCCCAAGGACACAACTTAAATTCAAAACCACCAAAGAATCCCCATTACCCCAGTCGTTCCTGATCAACTCATAGGGAGTAAGGCACGATCACCGCAGCCAGGAACAGCTTCTGCAGAAAAACAAGGATGCCAAGAGCTTCAGCATCCCTGACACACCATCCAGGCAACTGGAGGAGACTGTTAAGAAAAGGGCTTGAAATTTTGTGTCTCCTCAGCATTGAAGGAGACGGAACAACCCTCACTACCAGTACAGACTGGGGGATGAGGTGCTGGAAAGCAGCACGGAAGAAAGGGACTTGGGAGTAATGATGGACAAGAGGCTGGAGATGAGCAGGCAGTGAGCACTTGCAGCCCAGAAAAGCCAATCGCATCCTGGGCTCCATCAAAAGATGTGTCGCCAGCAGATCCAGAGAGGGGATTCTGCCACTTTGCTCTGGTGAGACCCCACCTGGAGCACTGGGTGCAGGGCTGGAGCCCTCAATATAGGAAGGACATGGACCTGATGGAGAGGGTCCAGAGGAGGGCCATGAAGATGATCAAAGGGCTGGAGCACCTCTGCTATGAAGACAGGCTGAGGGAGCTGGGGCTGTTCAGCCTGGAGAAGAGGAGGCTCTGGAGAGACCTAATCTCAGCCTTTCAGTACCTAAAGGGGCTACAGGAAGGCTGGGGAGGGGCTGTTCCCAAAGGCCTGCTGGGACAGGACGAGGGGCAATGGACTTAAGTTGGNTCCCTTCCAGCCTGGAGGATTGTATGATTTTATACCAAACCCACACAGCAACCAGCACAGGAACCACCCTTGCAATTCATCCGCAGCAGCAGCAGTCGGTCTGTCCCTCCCTGCCTTCACTCAGAACGTTCTCTCTCCCATTTCGTACGTTATCCCATAACAAACCATTGAGTGAGCTCTTCTGAATCACTAAACCGGACAAGATCTCTGTTATCCCGAGTCTCCCAAACAGCAGCTTTTTAAAAGCAACGGGGAGCGGGGCCAGGGGGGGCGACAGGGACACGGGGACTGACTTTTCTGCAGACTTCTATTAAAAAAAAACCTCCAACCGAACTACTGAACATACACACAAAAACCCCACGTTCCTTTCCTAAAAGAATGCGAAGGGGGGGTATGACAAGGCGCTAAGCTTGAGCCACAGCGTCAGAAAAAGGGCACGCACCACTGGGCATCAGACGGGCAGGGCAGCCCCGGACCCCACGGCCACCGGAGACGACGGGAATTGCTCCGTTAGCTCGGATGAGCTTTGAGACTGGGGGGAAATTGCTGGGAAGATAAGGGCAGTCAGCAAGGAAAGCCACAGGCAGACCCACACCACGCTCTTCGTTTCTTCCAGCTGTACAAAGGACGGGTTAGGAAATGTTAAGAAGTGTTAAGAAGGGTTTTAAGAAGAACATATGGAAGCGACACCCACGCTCAAACCAACCTCCGCATCCTACGAGCAGCTGCACTAAGGTGTGCGACCCAACGCTGAAAGGTTCTGCCAATCCCAATATCTGGCCTTACCAACCTTCACCAGGAGATCGGACACAGAAGGAGCGTGGGCTCCCTCCCAGTGGGTCACGCTGCCTCACCAGCGGGAACAACTCCCATTTCTTGAGCCTCAGGTACTCGTCCCGAGCCATCGGAGCCGGAGCACAGCTGGGGCTGATGTCCAGATGGCAAATTTCTCCCTTTAATGTAACTTTGATACCGAGATGTGTTAAATCTTTGATTTTATTGGCAGATGCTGGGTGTATTTGCCTAACCTCTGAAGCCTGCTGATTGACAGTGTTAATGCACTTTTTAATGGATGAAAAGGGAAATGACAGCTTTTGGCTCCCTTTCAAGCACATTTCTTCCCTGTAAAATACCCTATAGCTCCATGTGCTTTTCATACAACCTAAAAACCTATTCTTTATTGTGCTGCTAATTACTGGTGGCACGCTGAAGAAAACAGGGGCTAGACAGGAATATTTACCACTTGGCTGCCTGAAGGGAGGATGGTTTCCCCCTCTCTTTACTCAGAGCTGCATGGATCTCGGCTCAGAAAACCCCAGATGGAAGTCGAACATCCCTTCAAAATAATTTCTCGGCTCTTTCTACACCAAGCAAAGTTTTCCCGGACTTTTCAAGAAGAGAACTTGCGCTAACAAGAAGGTAGCAGCAAAAAATGAGGCAGAGGCTTAAAAGAAAACGGCTTTTCTAAACACAGATGGGCTCAAGTTCCGAGGGGACCGGCTGGCTGTCCACAGGACCCCCACCAACCGAAGCTCACGGCGTGGTAGGATCATAACGATGGAAGCTTTGTCCAAAGGCTGTCGCTTTTCGAAGGTCTGTAATTCTGGTGCCCTTTACGGTCCCAGGACTCGTGGCCAAGAACATCCCCACTGTGCCAAGACTCGCGGCTTCACGGCCCCTCGGTACTTCACAGGTATGAACTGGGAAACCAGAACACGGCCCCAGGGAGATGCCAAGAAGTCTGGGGACACGCGAGAAGACACCGTGGGGTGAATTCCACGCTGTGGCAGTGGGGTCCCTCTGCCCAGACGTCAGGGGCACGGGGTCTGCATGGGAGGAAGAGCTGAGATTCAGAACTCGGAAATCTACGGAAGGGTTCTCCAACCATAACGGATTAACGTTTCTATGGAAAATGGGATGGTGCCAAGTCGTAACAGTCTCTGTAAAGTCCTAATTAGCATGAATAACACAGCTGGATATTTTATGTATCAGCCTTCTAAGTCCCTCCTTCCTGCCACTTAAGAGTAAAAACAGTAGAATGTTTTCTGGAGGTGAATTCACAGCTCCTCAGGTGTGATCCCGCTTTTAGAGGAGGCAGACTCGCCCCTCGCCGTCGCCCATAGCGGAGGCGTACGGACAGTGAGGAGGGTGCAGAACAGCAGGTTTTCTCAAGAGACATGTGATACCTGGCAGAGGATCAATGGATTCACTGCTCCTTCCCTTCCAGACTTGGGTTTCCAGGTAGACGAGCTGGTATCATCACCTGGCAGGTTACAAGATAATCGTAACAGAAAAGAAAATAATAATGACAAGGTAAAAAGAAGAACATGAAAAATTCTGAAAGAAACCCGGCATCGTTTACCATGAGATCAGACAGTTGCTGCGGCGCTCTGATGGCAGTTTAGTTCAGAACGTGTTCTGGCTTCCTCACAAATCGCTTCTGCATTAATTTGAGGAGGCTGCAGCTCCCAGCTCTGCAGGAATTCATCAGAGTCCCGTACCAGCAGAGCTGTCCCAAAGAATCCCAAGCCCAGAGGTTCAGCCTAGGTTATCCCATAAATATCCCCAGCTATCTCAGCTGTATAGTCTTGTTCCAACGCACCGCATGTCAGGGAAGAAGCTAAACAAGCCCAGAGCTGGGTTATTAAAATAGCTGAACTGGCTGCATCGTTCATGCTCCCAGGAAAGGCATGTAAACACAGTCTGCAAGAAAATGTCACACTTCCCTTCATCTCACAATCCTCCCGTACTCCATTAACTGTAACAAGCTGATAAATAATAAAAATTAGAATAAAGGAAACGATAAACAACTTTGATAGGAAGAGTCACGTTTCCATTAAAGGAAAAAAAAAAAATAAAATTACTTTGAAAACTTTGACTTACTACTCACTGTCAAAAAAAATAATCATCATCACAAACTGTACAACTTCCCTCTGCCTGTATTTTGTCAGCTCTGGATGCTTAGCTGTTCCTGTCAAACCGATAATCCAAGTTTCCAGTTAAACACACTTAGCAATCCAAGCTGCTGCCGTTCTTATAAATCGACCCCGGAATCCCTATTCCAAGGGTCCATTAACCGGAGCAGGGGATAAACTTCTGCTTGAAGCAGCCCAGAGAAGAGTATTACCAATACGCCAAAATGCACCAATTTCATTTGGCAGCCGAAGACTCCCTTTTTCCCCACGTAAGGAGGAAGTTCTTACCTTTGCTGAGCATCAGTCACCTCCTCCTCTCTCACCTCCACCCACTATAACGTCCTTCTTGTGCTTCTGCACACTCCTTTTTGACCTCTTTTGTCAGTAACACACCCAGTTTCAGAGACGCCTTGTGCATCTCAGCGATCTTTCTTCTAAACCAAACTAAGTTTTAGTAGAAATTGAAAAAACGGACGAGCAGGATTAAAAGGGTGATTTCAGACCCACCAGAAGGTTACAAGAACCATTCGCGGTAATGAAGCATTCATCTCCTGGAAGGATTCAAATGCCACAACCAGAGTAATTCCATTTCTTAACAGGAACAAATTCAGACCATTTCCCTTGTAGAAGTTTCCATAATTACAAGTAATTATCTTCTACTTTGAAATTCTCCACTACAGCACTTACTGCAAAGAGTATTCCTATTTAAACGCTCTGTTTAGGAAATAGAGGAGGAATTATTTCTTGGTGCATCATGTGTTGCCATCCCATTGATTAACCCGCGGCTCTGCTCTGCCGGAACACGCATCTATCTTTGATAATAACCAGCAGAATCCCCCATCCCTACCCCATGACCCCATCACCAGATTATGACTGGGAGCCTAAAAGATAAAGCCTTTTAAAAGTGCTTGCAGAGAAGAGGAGGAACAAAGCCCGTCCACAAACCAAGTCAAAGGAAGATCGTTTCCAACACCGCTGCTGCCCGATGAAGCTCTTTGCTGAGCAAATCAAAGCCTTGCAGAACTGCTCTCTGAAGCACATTCTTTTGGGGTAATAAGGACACGGATGGCAACAGCTGCTGCACTATTTGTCAAAGCCGTATAAATTCCACCAAAAAAAACCCCAGCGGTTACAAGAAACAAAGCTTTGCATTTCTTGGTCTTGTGCATAAGAAAAATGTATGTCAGGAAAACACAGCATCAGGTACTCACTATTTTTCACAAGTGAGCACCTACAACCCCACCTGCGTGGGGGAACAGGGTCTTTTTTGTGGGAAGGGGCCCAAAACTGGACCCAACGCTCAAGGTGGGATCTCACCAGCGCCCAGTACGGGGGGATGATCACCTCCCAAGTCCTACTCCCCGCACTGTTCCCGACCCAGGCCAGGATGCTGGTGGCTTTCTTGGCCACCTGGGCATGCTGCTGGCTCACGTTCAGCCCCCAGTCCACCGAGACCCCCAGGTCCTTTTCTGCCAGGTTCTCTGCCCCAGCCTGGAGCGCTGCAGGGGGCTGCTGTGACCCAAGGGCAGGACCCAGCACTTGGCCTTGTTGAACCTCAGCCCATCCATCTCCCTCTGCAAAGCCCTCAAGCAGGTCAACATCCCACCCAACTGGATGTCATTAGCCACAGACCCCACATCTCCTTGGAGCCTTCATCTCTGGAAGGATCTTCTTCATTCCAGGTGGCTGGCAAGAGGGCAGAGCTCTATCCCTCCGCACAAAGACCCATTACCAGCTCAGACTGCAACGAATTCAGGCATAACATCATTCCAGAGCCAAGTGCTGTATGGCCTTAAATGGAAAAGAGCTACAATATTCAACAGGTCAGGAATACTATCCATTTTTTTTGTTTATTTAAGCATCTAAGAGGGTTGATTCAGATATTAAAAGCCTCTTAGGAAACATGACATAGGGAAACTTACTGCTTTTAAGTGTAAGTGTTCTCTGATAACTGCCAGTCATAAAGCTGCAGGGAAGAAGTAGGAATGGGGAAGGAGAGGGAAAAATAAAGAAGGAAAAAGAAATATTTAAAAAAAAAAAATCCATTTGCTTATTTTTACCCAGTATGAGCAGAATCCTACAAAACAGCTTGGATTTTCCAGCTTGGAAAAGCAGAGCACTTGCCCCACCAGTGAATTCTGATGTGACCCACCCCACTATCGCCCGTAACCCCCAAAATCTGTAGAGAAAGGAACCTCAGACTCGAACAAACCCGCGCACCTTTGCAGAAAATATCACTGTCTTGCATTTTACAGGCTACACGCCACAGACCGGGGCCGCCCCATCTTCCCAACGCTGCTTCTGCGGAACAGGCCACGCAAGCACCACTACTGACAACAAGAAGGTCGCGAAAAAGATATTCCTGTTTCTAACGAAATTAACACAGACCACCTCCTGAACCCAAACATCTTCTTTTCAGAATCTATTTCCACTCTAAATTGCCCAGGGAGCCAACGGTTCCTCTCCACCCTTGCAGAAGCGGATGGGTCCCCACCCAGATGAAGTAGCAGCACGGAGGGATGGAGCCACGGCACATGGTTACAGGCTAAAAGGAAACACACACACACACCCCAAAATAAAAAAAATCTTTGAGCTTTTGGATCCTACTGTTATGCTTTTTAAAAATGACAGGGACCAAGATGAAGTGCCCCAAAGTCTTGAGCCACTTCAGATGCTAACGCAGGACTTGGGACATCTCACAGAACTAGAGATCCAGACTTAAAAAAAGAAACACGACGGCACAGATCTCAAAGAGACTAAATTATGGCATAAACACGATAAGCTTTGCATGAATTTACTAAGAGCATGTAGGCTTGGGGTTTTTTTTCCTCTACTGCAGGCAAACAGAAAAAGCTATTTGCTCGTGGAGAAGTTAGTACATATGAATGAATCCTCGGACTGAGACGCTCTCGGTAAATATACATAACTTCTACGTGTCAGTCACGAAGGGATGCTGCAGCTCATCACCCTCTTGTTATTAATGATTTATTGAATCCTTCATGAAATCTGCACCCGACACAGTCAGTGATTTCACGTTTTGTCCAACATTTAGTTATCATAACTGAGCAGCAAATAACTCTTCCATGCCGGTTTTTTTTTTCAGTATCTAAAACCGTTTCCATTATCAGGCTCCTCAAGTGTGCAAAATTTACCACCTTGCCCTAAACAACACACGAGGTGCAGGCAATAAACCCAAAACACTACTTTTTTTTAGCTTGCTGGCTTTAATAATTTCCAAAGAAGTGCTCTCTCACCTGAACTCCAGCATCCTGTTATGTGATCACAGGTGTAATGACTTCTATTATTTTTTTTATTATTATTATTATTATTCACAGATAAGAGACTCTACACATTAGCAACCAAGAACATGCCACCAGCCAACTCATTCCCTTCCTCCCTTGGCCAAAAGCCTTTGGCATATCCCAGTGTGGAGGGGAAGGAGCAGCCCAAGGGGCATCCTTGGCAATGGGCGATGGGATCCACACCACAGCGCAGACTGGTCCCATCACCAGGGAGCCACTGGGCCAGCATCCCTAGGACAGCACAGGTGGCACCATGTGCTCCCGGCAAACCCAGCCCTGAAGCCAAAGGAAGCTTCACCGAGAGGTCGTGACAAGGGATGGACAGGAAAGAAAGATGTAATTCTGCAGCCTGAGCCACTCAACATCTTAACGTGCCTGATTTTATTACCTCTGCTGTGAGGACAGGCTGAGGGAGCTGGGGCTGTTCAGCCTGGAGAAGAGAAGGCTCTGGGGAGACCTTGGAGCAGCCTTCCAGGATCTGAAGGGAGCTCCAGGAGAGCTGGAGAGGGACTCTTGGTCAGGGAGGGGAGTGATAAGACAAGGGGGAAGGGTTTTAAACTAGAAGAAGGGAGATTTAGATTGGATATTAGGAAGAACTTTGCCGTGAGGGTGGTGAGGTACTGGAAGAGGTTGCCCAGAGAAGCTGTGGCTGCCCCATCCCTGGAGGGGTTCAAGGCCAGGCTGGATGGGGCTTGGAGCAACCTGGGGTGGTGGGAGGTGTCCCTGCCCAGGGCAGGGGGTGGGACTGGATGATCTTGAAGGTCCCTTCCAACATTCTATGATTGATTCTATGATTACATTTTTCAAAGAATACAATCAATACACAGGATCTGTACCCAGATCAGGTGCAGTTTAATTACCAGCCTCCTGAGATGCTGTCGGTGCAGTTGTGCTCACCCCGACGCACTGGAACATCTCAGGCTTTTATTTGAGCCTGCTTTCCTAAGGGATGATGCTCACACAGCCCCCTGCAGCCACCCCTCTGCCCACCCCAGCTCCAGTGGCATTGGAGCCCTTTGCCATGGCAAGTGGCCACCCGGGCCACCAACACGAACCCTGCTCTGAAGCAACCACCTGCAGGGGGAACCCGAAGGGAAGCGGAGCCAGAGGCAAGTCGCCGAAGACCACAGGGAAAGAGTCTTTCTTAGTTCTGGTGCTTTTGGAAAAATTCAGTAAATGGTAATTTTTAAAACTTAGACAAATAGGTGTGGTTTAGAAGAGAAAAAAAAAAAAAAATCAGTCAAATGGGAAGTCTTTTTTTTTTTCATGAGCTGAGGGCAAGAGCGCTCCTGAGGCGCCACAGGAGATAGATGCATCTCAGCATCACCAAACAAAGGAGATTACTCCAGGTTTACACCCAGGACTAATAAAGTGCAGGCGATCCTGCGCTGCGCAGCTCAACAGCGCTAAGAGCAAAAATCCCTCAATGAAAGAAACACCTTAAACATTTAATAGAAATTAAAAAAAAAAAAAAAAAAAGCCAGCAAAGCAAATGAACATGAGTGCGAATCTAATAAAGCAACCAAGGCTCCCGATCCAGTGCAGCAGCACACGGTCGCCTCTTGTACCCACAGCTCTCATATTTGGGTGTTTTATCGGGGAAGAGGGAGGCGAATTGCTTCTGGGGAGCCGCCTTCCGAAACGACCGACAGCTACAAAGGACCCTGGGCTACAGGAAGGCTGGCTACTAGGCTTGTCTTTCTCATCCTGCGTCCGATTAAGAACCCTTCTCCGGCGGTTTGCATGAGTCATTTTCTTCCAAACCACCCTGCAAAGCACATGACGGCACCACCACAAAGGCTCCCCGGCCAGAAACCCCGGCTGCTCGCACGTGAGGCGGCTGCCAACACCGACCCCACCACCTCTGCTGACATCTCGCCGGGGCTACAGGAGAAAACAGGACCTACTCCAACACCAACACAGTTTCCATCGCATCGGAGCAGGAGCAGGAGCCGGTTTTCGTTTGAGATGCTTGACAGTTCAGGAGGAATTCATCGGAACCCGCTATGGCATCACATTCGGTTGCCCAGAACCGACTCGGTTTGGACACGGGTGATAATGCAGAGAAAAAAAAGAAGAAACCCAACAACAAAAAAAAAAAAAACATCTGACATCGTGATTTAAGCATAAAGGGGTGAGCCAACACTGCAGAGTGAATCCTGACACTCGGGACGGAATCTTCCAGAGCCGAGGAGTCCAGCCAGCAGCCAAGAATAATATTTCAGTGGTTCAGTCGATACTGCTGTAACCATGGCCTGGAGGGGTTTCCACAGCCATAACCACAGGAGCGACTGCACAGTCAGTCGAAAATAGTAAAAACAGACATTTAAAAACTCTATAGCTTGTGGACATCTTGAAACCGGTTGGAAAGGAGGCACAGAGGGGCCTGAAAAAACGCAGGGACGCTCGCATGGAGCTGGCCTGTCATCTGCTCACCCTGCCGAGGACACAATGATCTGAAATAAGAACTCCGCTCTCTAGAAGCGCTCGCCTGCTTAGGGGAAAATGAAAAAAAATAAACAAAAACCAAGGGAGAGCTTCAGACCAGCTGAAAGGAGGTGAGGTTAGGAGTGACACCAAGCTCACC
>VZRU01019468.1:0-81379 GCA_013398155.1 Pedionomus torquatus | reverse complement strand
GCTGCCGGGCCTGCCTGCCGGTTGCTGCGCACCCAGCTCTGGCCAGCGCGCTCGGCTCCCCGCAGCTCCGCCCCGCAGCGCACGAGATTACACCTTCATCCTCCGCATCAGTCCTTGGAGACTTCCTTACTGAGGAGGGCAGAGGCCTCAGCTGAGTGGATTGCGAACAGCAGGCCAGCACTTAAAGACCTCCAGTATTTTGCAGATGGGAAGCTTGAAATGATTGGAATAAGACTGGGAATTGCAGACACGCCTAGAAATGCAGCTACTATTGGTTTTAAGAATGTT
Source organism: Pedionomus torquatus (assembly GCA_013398155.1). Classification (NCBI taxonomy): domain Eukaryota; kingdom Metazoa; phylum Chordata; class Aves; order Charadriiformes; family Pedionomidae; genus Pedionomus; species Pedionomus torquatus. The sequence continues at coordinate 81,091 of VZRU01019468.1, read as the reverse complement.
TAGTTTGGACAATACTAGCAACAGGAAATTGTGCAATAAAAAGACGTTCAGTTTTCTGAATGTTCATACCAGCTATAGAATTTTCCAGTTAACATAAGCTCAAGGTAGTTCAGAAAGAGTTACAAAATCAAGTAACAATTTTTGTGTTCCTGATTTCAGCCTTTTGCCCCCAGTTCGCAGGCACGGTTTGGTAAATCTAAGACCTCTAGAAATGATACAGGTCCATTAGGCAGAGTCTCCTAGGCCACCCACTCAATACGTTATATAAAATAACTGCTCCTCAGCCGTCTGTACCCATCACAGCAGAGTACCTCTACCCTCCTAAGAGTCATTAGGGAACTACAGAAATCATATTAAAAGATTAAAGAATAATCTCTGTAAAGATAGATATTTTGTCCAAGACAACTGCAACTTCCGATTTTCGGCTGGTTTTATATCACCCAGTTTTTTTCAAAGAGATGCCAAGAGACAAAAAGAGAAGCAACACGCGCAAACCAGAATGCTCTTCACTGAGCACCATTAACGGTACAGGAAAACAAAGAGTATGAAAGCTTGCCAATAAATTCTCAGTACTAAGACCAGCATAATACGTTCAGAAAGGAAGAGAGCACACTGGAAGACTTCTCCTCTATGAAGACAGACAGACAGAAACATCAACAGGAAAGAGTTAGCAAAGAAGTTAAGCAAATTTCTCTAGTGATTAAATCCCTGCTCTTCTCGCATGTGTACGACTCAGACTCGCCATTCAAATATAGTAATTCCTGTAAATTTTAGTTTTACTGAAATAGTGATGAAGATGCTGGCTGCAAAGCAACAGATGGGTAATGTCAAGGTCAGCGAGGCGATGCCGGCCCCACGGTCACGGCTATGGTAGCTGTTACTGCCTCAGCTTTCCCTGCCGTTCAGCTGAACTAGGATACAAACTGAAAAAAACGCAGCTATGTATGTAGTGTAGCTGGTAACGCCGTCCTGACCTTTCGGACATCCTGGTTCCAGCCTAGTACAGCAGATAAAGCACCAACCGGTACAGAAACTGAGAAATAAGAACGACTGTTTTGCGTCAAAGAAATTGTTCTCCCAATAATCTAAGCATACTTACAACACTTAGAGGCCTACCATCCTGCGTTCAGAACACCACTTGATCTTCACATCTCCAGAACACATCAATAAGCCCTCTTAATTTAAGTCTTTGGAAGGGTGATGAAAAGGAAAGGCATGAAGCAGTCGGTGGTGGAGCTGATGTCAGGATGCAAGACTGCTGGACACCCAGACGTGAATGTTTTATTCTAGGTAACACGAATTACTCCAACAGGACTTTAGGAAAGAAAAATATCATTGAACAAGATGCCCTGAGAGCAACGAAAACAAAAATACTATTAAAAAACAGGCACTGACTGTTCTTTCGCAGCAGAGACAAGAAGTTTAATGGCAAGAGAACGTATAAAGCAAGGCTCTAAGACTCAAACACAGCAGGCCTAGTTTAAAAGCAAACTTCTCCTTCCCCCAAAAAAACCCCAAAACATGACTCAGTGAGGGAGAGAGAGGCGTTGGGTCCCACAATATTCAATTGTACTGCCTCTATTTTCTTCAGCCAGAGCATGTATTATGACTCGTGCCCTTCTACAGACCAAGAAAAGGACAGCAGTGTTAAGGATCACGGCAGGAGGCACGCGTTCACGTTACCACGTGCATTCCCCCTGCCCCAAGAGAAAGGGGACCGGCAGGAACAGGTCCAACCCGCGGCAGCCCCACGGCTTCCCCCGACGGCCCGAGCTAAAGCCATTTACACTCATTGCAAGAGGTGGATGGACTGCAGCCTGACTGCTCGGCAACTGCTTGGAATTGCCACTAGAAGGCCAGGAGAAGTAGAAGCATCATAGTACGAGCTGTCTGTTCAATGCAAGACTCCCAAGATGATGTTTAAAAAACGCCTGTATAGACAGGATCTGAAGTATTAAAATCGCCAAGAAAATCTGGTTTGCAAAACAGTCTTTTATTGTATCCGTGCCACACATACTAGTGAAAAATAACACTCCTAAAAAAAGGAAAAGAAAAAGAATGCTACCTTTCCACAACATTTCTTTTAAATAAAACTTCAAGTACTCTTACATTAGTACAAAAAAAATTCTGATCTATCTGCCCCAGCAGGCCACCACAACACACAGTAGATAAAACACAGTGGTTACAAATGTCTTTTTTTGTTATTTCTGTGGCAAGGCAAATGGAGGGAAATGTCTCTATGAAAAAATACTGTGTGCGTAGGAAATTGTCACAATTTTATTCCACATGGATACAAATGATTATACTTGAATTTGAGGCCGTGGTGGCTTGAAATTATATAACAAAATAGAAAAATGGAAAACTAATATCCCCTACACCCTGTTTTAAAGGCAGGCACTACCAAGATTAAGGAGACTCCACAGTGTTGGTAGAGGATAATTACTGTACAAGCCATATAGCTATAATTAAGACTAAAATAAAATGCTACCGTCCTCCTAAGGCATAAACAATAATGTCTGCAAACAATATGTACACATCATACATATTTAAAACAAGACTTAATATAAACAATAATGAACAGTATATACATGTCTCAATTTTTCTTCACGGTCTTGAAATACAATTTAACTACACAAGTGATGCAGCAACATATATATAAATGTACTTGTAACTCTACAGTAAAGTTTAATTTTTAGTGCTTTTACAGCACATCAGTGTAAACAGTTTTACTTGGCTTTGTTTTATATTTTAAAACATTCCTTGTTGTATTTTCAAGATTTAAAGCAATTTTCTAATTCTTCCTTTTCACAGAAAACGAAGATTCTGAATGCTGTATAATCATAAATAATTCATAAAATTAAATACATTCACTAAAAAATAAACTACAAAGTAAAAAAATGAAAAATAGATATTTATTGAAAGGGAAAAGAGAACCATTTCCCCAAGTAGAGCTCTGGTGGTTGAATATTCAGTGCGTTTTGATATATTTTAAATTGCTATTGCACTATAACACCCCTTTCTTTGAAATTCTTTGGGTGTGCTTCCCTGTTCTACCTAAATTAGTTTGTTAAAACACACAAACCAATAACCAAGGGGCCATGGTTGCTGGAGGAGTGAAGCCTTTAGAACTAGTAGCACAGCTCCTCGATACTTCAAAGGAAAAAAAAAGTCATTAGTTATGCATGTGCCTCGCATTTTCATGTAAATACAGTTCACATTGCTGGTCTTATCAGTCCTCATTTAATGGAGAAAGAAAAGAAGAACAACAACAGAGAGTTCTGTAACTTCAGCTCACTTTGAAAATCTCAGTCCATTTTTTTTCAAAATACTTCCTCATGTTGTGGCCAGCCCTGCCTATGTCAGAGTCATCTTCATTAAAGGTTTCACAGTTGTCGAAAACAAGCCTGACATCTAGCGAAAACGCTTCAAGATTAGGGTACCTGAAAGAAATAAAAAGGCGAATGATTCTTGGAACGTTGAGTATCGAAGGGGAGACAACACACTTCACCTGCCTGAGGAAGAGCAACCCTGACATCAGTGAATTACAACAAGCCGCAGAATATGCAAGGAATGCTTTACATATTAATTATGCTTTTATTTTTTTAATTCCAATTTAAATATTAACCCAGAAATGAACATCGGTGCAAGGAAATACTCTCATAATTGTATTTGTTTTCCTCAAAAACTCCGAGAGGTAGAATTTTAAGCCTGTACTGGACAGTGAACTTTTCAAAAGCCAACCTCCCCCTTCTCTACAACAGCTCTCCAGTTAACGTGCCTTGGCACCCTCCGTCTGCCTCCACTCACGGGGTCACACCCTTGCACAGTAAGCGTCAAGTACAGCTGTGTTTACTAAAGGAGCAAGGATCAGGTACAAAGGAGGTTGCCCAGATCGATCCTGTAACATTGTCCTTAGGCTTTGCATTAGCCTGAACACACGCGGCCAAACAGTGCTCCGATATTCACAGGGATTATTGAAAAGACAGTAAAAGATACAAGTCTACCAATGAGCACGGGTGGAACATTTAAGACTCAGACTCAAGGCAGAAAAAGCCCGAAGGGGCTAAAAAGCCCCTAGTGTTGTCCAGGAATCTGCACTGTGCGGAGCTGACAGACACTGAAGAGGCTCGGTCCTTCTGGGTGACAGCACCTTCTCTGGTGGGGGGAGTCACCAGAGCACGGGGCGTAACAAGGAGGGAAAGGGGAGCGGAGCCATCTAGCATCTTTTTCTTTTTTAAGAGGTTACGTGGTCTGATTCCAGGACTTTTATTAAATCTTAACCGCCGCTGCGGGAAGGTTACCCGGGGCAGCAGTTCACAGCCACAGCGTGACTCGCAGGGGCTCCCTGAGTGTGAACTCGGACGGCTGGCGCTCGCTTACAGAGAACAACACTAAGATGTCTTGACGAGAAAAACCTCTTTTCCTGTGAGTTGGTTTTGTTCATTTGCCCTGGCAGCTCTATGGTTTTTCAGCCAGTTCCACAGGTTCTCCCACCTGACGGACTATTTCACAAAGATAGGGCAAAGCCAAAAGCAGACAGTTAAGAATTTTTGTTTTGACTGTAAAAGTAACCACAGAGGTGCCGGAGCAGACAGATCAAAAGCACCTAATTTTAAAACATGTACTGTATTTCAATATATACGTATTTTAAAAGCGTGAAATAAAATTTACACCTGGTTTACTTACTGTCCACTACTTAGCTTGTCTCTGATGGTAGAGAAGTCCATCGGTTTCTTTATAACTTTCTTATAGCCAGGAACAAGTTTCAAGTTTACAGGAAGTAAGAACGGCCAGGCATCCTCATGAGTTTCCAATTCGGAGAGAATCATGCTGAATAAAATAAGGTTTTAAATCAACATTTTTAAGCCGTTCATATAGTCACAGAGGGCTTTCACTGTTCCACAAATTCACCACGTGCTGCCAACCTATTCGCTTCACAGAAGGAAAGTGCTTTATTCTGTGCCCTGTGCAAGGCTGAGAACAAAGCGGACAAGGACAGACACCTTAACTCGGGGGTTAAAATAGCACAAAGTTCTCTCCAGACAACCCTACGTAAGAGGAAATTCTACGGATCAACATTGTCAACCTCAAAACTTCAAGGTTCACTGTGAACCATTTGCAAACCAGTACAACAGGCTTCCCAGAACTGCGATGGGGCGGGTAGGGAAGCTGTGGATCCTGTCGCTGTCGTGGTTCCTTCCTCCCATTCCGGGAAGGGCACAGAGGAGCAGATTCCACAGAGCACGTTCTACCATCAGGACCTTTCCTCCTGGGATTCATTACCAAGTACAGCAGCACGTGCACACTAAATCCTTCATATGTGCACTCAAATGATCACAATCCATATGGGATACCTGACAAATAATGGCTTTCTTGTGAAAGGCATGAGGGCACGACTTGTTTCAACAACACTTACCCACACAGAACGTGCCACTTTACCTGCATATAGCCAGGTCCTTGGAGTCATCTCGTTTAGGTTTCTTAATAGCAGTGAAATTTTCTTGCTTTAATTGGCTTACAGCAACGTTTTCGTCCATTTTCCTTTTTTTAGGGTCTGTTTTTCCTCTTTTTAAGGAGGTGCTGGTAGTTGCAGAGTCCTCATCCTCTGTATCTCCTGCTAATTTCCTGCTTCTCTTTTGTTCATTACTTTTTTTCCCTTTGATTTGAAGTTTTTTTATTTTTAGAGTTTGACCGCTTGCCTACAATAGAGAGAACTGCAATAAGCGACAACCAAGAAATTACAGAAAGCGCTGTCATTATTGGTAGAGAGCAATGAAGATCAGATAAACAGAAGCACCAAAAAACCAGAAATATTTAGTATCAGAGATTATTCATTCAGTCACTACTCTTCTCTAAAGGCAGGTGAGGCTGCAGAAATTCCTGTAACTAACAATTTACGTTCTCAACTTGTGACAATATAAAAGCACCTGACCTTAACGGTACCTCCTAACAAACCAGGCAGGAATGGTTTTAGAAAAAGACTTGCCTATTCCTAAAAGACCAATGTAACCACAGCTGGAATAGTGTATTAACTGAAATAGTGCATTAATTTTCAAGCAAACATATTATTGGTGAAATATGGAAAACTGGAAAAGATTTTTTAAGAAGCCAGGGACGGAATCAACTGATGGAAAGTTTAAAAGCTGTGTCAGAGACACAGCTCAGTGGCTACAGACTGCTACAGGGGAACACAGAAGGTGTGTGACAATACAAGGAAGCTACAAAGTATGAGAAAAGGAACATGATTTAATACAGAATAATTTACAAACAGTAAGATGAAACTAAGGGGCACATTAAAGATGAAAAAAGTAAGTTGTTGTGGGCGTTGACAGCATCACAACACACAGCACAGCATTTCAAGTCATCATTCTGATCGTTAGAACAGGAACTTTAAAGGACACCAAGTCCAGCACATGATGCCACTGAAAAGACTCGCTGACGGGGGAGAAATCACAAGACAGAGACGATTTGCATGAAGGGAGCCAGCATCTGAACTCTGCTGGCCCGACTAGAACTCCTTTAGACAGTTTGTGCCGTTTTTGAACGGTAACATTTATATTCTATATTTTCCTATCAAAATACAACTTGGTTTTCAAGCTGTCTAAATGTGTATTTTTTTAATACACTTTTTCAGAGTTATGACTATGCAGATTTTGCTAGCTGCTGGGAACAGTTACTACACAACTGCTTTATTTCAGGAATGGCATAAATGACTTTCTTACCTGTTTGGCACTGATCATAACTACTACAGTGAGAGGAGCGGTTAGTTTGTGCAAATCAGATGAGGAATGAATGCCTGAATGTGGAAACACATATGAACTCCTGCTCACCACAGAAAACTAGAAAGATTTGTAAGTAATTGTATTGTCCTAATGCTACTCTGTTCTCACTCCAAGGACAGAAAAAGAGTCAAGTAGGTCAATTCTCGTGGCAGCTGCAGAGCAATGGCTGATTCTCAGCTGTTTTGACTGAACACACAATATAAGGCAACGAGAACAGATCAAGTGTCACCACCTCCGGCTTGTCTCCGAGACGTGTTCTGTATTAATTCTAAGCAGGTGGGAATGACAGATGTTGATGTTTTTCTTGTTTTAGACACAAAGCCTCCAAACAGTTAAGTTAAATTAGAACGGCATTGTTTATACCTGGGACCTGGTGTAACTGGTTCACTTTTTTGCAGAATTTTGAATCGATATTCAATGTTTTAAAGTTCTGTGGGAATTCCACCCTGAATTCCGGGCACCTTTCAGTCTCCAGCTTTCAGCCAAATTTGAGGCAGAAAATGAAACCTCACCAAACCTGAGAAAAAACCCGCCCTTTTGCTGTTGTACTAACCCCAGGAGTTCTTTGGGGAGGGAGAGGGAGTGGGGGAGATACATCAAAGGACGTGACAGGGGAGTCACAGCTCGGCAGGGGAACTCCTGTCGTTACAGCAAGGAACACTGCAGTACAGCAGAAAAGGCTACATGGTGGGATAGCCCCTTGTAAGCTCCTACACATCAATTCTCAACAGTAACCTGTTTTTATTACTTCTGGTGCATGTCGTGGTTTAAAAGCAATCTTTCTTATTGCTTTGTGAAAGATGTACAGAAAAAACGATCACATTGACAACACCCACCGAAAATACAACATCAAGTATTTACTGTAAAGCATCCTTAGTTCCAGTATTCATGGGTGACGGTAGAAAACGTAACTAACAAGCTGAGCAATAAATGCATTTAATTTTACTATTAACTAGGGATGGGAAAATTGTAGATTTTTAAACAACAGTAACTGCTAATCCAGTCAACTGAATAGAACTACCCCAGAGTTTCTTTAGACTGGTTTTCTTGAGAGAGTTCAAAACCAAACCTCACACAGGAAACACACGAAGCCTCTGTCTTGAACGTACTATCAAAACAGTAAAACTAGAGTATGCCGTACAGAAATGATGAGATATAGTTACTAAGTATTTTCTTCCATTTTTCAAACAACTAAGACATTTGTCTGTCAACACTTAAGAATGAAGCTCCAAAGACAAATACTGCAGAAGTTCTAGAAGAGAAATAAAACACTATTGTATTGAATTAGCCAGGAAATCCAGTATCTGCTCACGTTAAAAAAACATAGTTTAAACCAAATAAACCGGTAGTCTTTACTGCCACTGAATTCCAAGTGAAATAAAACAATTACTCTCCTTATTTAATGGCAGCCTACCATAGAACATACAGCTGTCACTTGAATTGAAAAAAGCCCTGGTAGACCTGGAACTGTGGCATCTACGGAAAGGCGCCTCTGGGCCACCTGCCCCTGGTGGTCAGCGTTACCTTCGCGATGCAGGCAGGACAAAACCAGTCGCCCTCCGGTATGGTGGTGATCTTGGGTCTGTGGCAGTAGGTATGGCAGCCTTTATCACAGCCGTCACAAAGGAGCAGCAGTTCCTCGTTATCTCCCTTCCGACAAATTTGGCAGTACTAGAATACATGAATAATGGCTTTAATTCCATTTTAAAAATTTGAAACACAGGCAGGAATGGCGCCTAAGCTACCCTTCTGCTCCAAACGCAGGAATTCACTCTAAAAGTTGTTTTCCTTTCATTTACCACAGAGTCTACTAACGATCACACCTGTAAAAAAATACAGGCAGTACGTGAGGCACCAGTCTGAAGGCTACATATGGGCACCTTTGAAAAGCAGCACGTTCTACGGCAAGTGTCCTAGGGCACTGTGAAGACCTACTATAATTCACTAACGTCCGTGAGAAGTGAAGGTGCCTTATACCCACGGCCATGCCTTGGGTATCATTCGGGAATCTTCCTCTATGCCCATCGTGCACACAGAGTTGCTATTCCCTAACCATCATTCCTTCTGCAACAGTGGTTTCAAATAACAATCGGTAAGGATCTTATCCAAAGGAAAACAAATTCAGTAAGGCAAAACAAGTGATCCTAGCACTTCCTAAAATTCACACTAACTTACAAGTCCCTAATGTATCGTCCGTGTTCTTATAGACATTGCCTGATTCTGTAAGATTCTCTTGTCTATCTGCACTTCTTTTTCAGGCACCTAAAGATGTCCACACGTGTTTACTTATGTTTACTGTGCAACGAGACGCACAGAACAATTCAATCAACTTGAGAATGACAGTGTATGTTTTTTCTGGAACTAATACACCTTGAAACATTCAAATGCCTTTTCAGATGCTGTGACCAAGTTCACAAACTTTTTTCCTCTTAAGATACAGCTTTAAACTTCTAGCTATACAAACTCAGAGGTACAGCCTTACACTATAGTTTTTATTTAAATCATCCTTTAATTGTCCAGATGTAATTAAAATCTGTATAGGACTGGCAGAAATTCAAAGGTTAGGGAAAAGACCGCTAACGGAAGAATGACTTTTCCCACTCACTACAAAGCACTGGCCGTACTGAATCACATCAGAATCACTGCTGCTGTAGCAAAAGCTCCAGAAATCTGAGGTTCAAAGGCACATGCAAGTTTTGACACATGCACGTTGCATGCCTTCTTTGTACACGCAGTGAACACAGATCTACTTGCAAACAACAGGTATTTCAGCCTGTTTGCTCACACACTTGCCCAATGTGTACGTTCAGATGCGAGAAGGGTGCATGCAAAGAAGCCGCACGTTTGGAGCATCCTGACTTTCTGAGAAATGAAGTCCTTAATTGGGATTTGTGATGTTGCACGTCCACGAAGCTTATGCCATGGGCGAGACCAAAAATACTCCAGCAGATAGGGTACCTTTCATCGGATGGAACCAGAAATTCCTCTTTTTTGCCTAAACATTAACAACAAGACTAGTTGCCATCTTAAATAAAGCAACAGGTTACGGGGCCTTTGTATCTTGGCAAGTTCAGGCTGCTCCGCTGGGCAAACGCGGGACAAGGCTTATATTTATCTGTGCACATGAACATCTAACAGCGTTAAGCTCTGCATGCAGTCGTAAGAAATGCATTAACCATGGGGTCTTAAAATGCCTGAAGTAGGAAAACAGGATACAGCACAAATAGTTTAGTTACAGTATTAAAAAAAAAAAAAGTTAAAAGCACTTACAACTTTCATAATAGATTTTTCCCAGGCGATAGATTTCTGTAACTGCTGAATGCACAGAGCTACCTGCGCAGCACTGCGCGCTTCTGACAATGCCCTTCTCCATACCCTTAGCCCTGGAGCAATATCCTCTTCAGTTCTGCAGTGAAATACAAAGAGATTAAGTAGGTCACACCCGCGCTTGCCGACGTTTAAACGTGGAACAATCATTGTCACATTGAAAGCCAAGCAATGACAAAACGTACACAGCCAATAAGTATAAGGTTTAAGCAACTAAATTTCATGTAGTGCACAGACTGTGGCTACGTGCCTCAAAGCTTAGTCACAACCAGTTAAATGTAAGATAACTTTGCAAGATTATCAACAAACGTAACAAAAAATATCTTTACAAAGCACCATGCAGATAACATGACCCATACGGATCACAGACATACAAGAAAGTACATAGATAACAGGCAATAAGAAAATAGGCTCCAATTAGCAAAGAAGCACAATAATTTTTCAAGTTAATCTCAATAACCTACCCGTCACCATCACCACTAATGGATGGTGCAGGAGCAGGGACAGTAACTGTGCCCACATTATCCAGTTTGATCTGAATGGTGGTACTTAAGGGGCTCTTCAGATACCTTCGCTCTATGTTCCGCTCCAAGTCAGCAAGCCTGGTTACAGCTATATCTAGAGGGTTGTCACTCCTCCGCTCTAGGGAGCTGGCAGTGCCTTCTCCGCCTCCAGCACAATCTCCATCGTGCTTCTTGTGCAATCTAGTAATTGACTTATGTTCACGATATACCAAGTCGTCTCTCTCTGACGCAGGCTCAGGACACAGCCAACCCTATGTTAATAGAAAGGTTTGCGGATTTACTGGGTGCTGTTAGCTCAGCGTGTAAACAGAGGCACTGTTTTAGGGAATCAAACTAAGTAACTGAAGCGCTGTTTCCAGTAGGTCTTGGTTACTTGTAATCCATCTGTAGAGACAGTTTCCAAAATATCCAGAGAACTAAAATAATTAATCAAAAAAACACAAAGATTACCAGACTTTCTGAAGGGACCTCTCTGACAGTCTGCATTCTTATCTCCTGGTGAATCCTGTTCTATTGGTGAAACACCAGAGCAGGCCTATCTGCCCAGCAGGCTCAGGAGCCAGGATCAGTTATCGCACAGAAGCAACATCCAGCCCCACAGCAAGCTGGCTCCCAGTTACTGTGTCTGCGCTAACCAAACATACACAGTTTTCTGTCCTTAGGCCCACCTTGGAAAAATCCCAAACTTTAATCAGCGAACTGTTCACTCACTCACAACCATCACACATTCTCCACGACTCTACAATACTCAAGTACGACATCGCACTTGCAGGCTCTTCTGAAAGGGTCAGCACCGGTGATGGACCAAACCAGGCAGAACTGCGGCAGAGCCCTCTACAATTACGCAGTCCACAAGCAGTAACATCTTGGCATTCACAGAAGGTTAACAAAATGTGCAGGGAGTCACACACTGTACAAGAACACTCTCCAGAAACTGCCATTCTGAGCATCTGAAGAGTCAAGTGCAATAAAACGCTCAAAACACAAATATCCACGACACTGCTGCAGTGGATCTGTTTTGTTGTCAGATGATTAGAGATGGAACAAGAGGGCACTTACCAACAGCAAATGGACTGCTACTGTCTACTTGAAATTCTTACCATTTATTTGAAAGAGACATTTTACTAAAAGTTGGTTTTACCTTAACTTGTAAACTAGCTGATGCAACTCTCCTCTCTAGATCTTCCACCTGCTGAAGAATAGCAAGATCCATCTCCATTGCTTGTTCTTCTACTGACCAGTTTTCCACAACATCTCGAGTTACCTGGTTATCTTCGTTTTCATTGATATCAATAATTGCAACTGTATTTGAGAATCACATTTTTATTATTTTAATTAGTATAGCAGCTTCTCTGAGTACATTCAAGCTGATTTACCCGTCAGTCCAGCCAAATGCTGAAGAACCGTTGCAAAAACGTACTACTCTTACGATACCCAGTATGGGCAAAAAATTCTGTAGGTTTTCACACTTGGAATTTAAAGGCAAGAAGGGGAAGGAGAGGCTGAGCTAGAGTGTTACAGAGATGGGAAGAGCCTTGAAGCAACACATATGCCACTACAGCAATTTATACCAAATGGGGGTTTTCCTACCCGAGAACTTTCCGGAACAAGGCTGGAACTGTGGACTATGAGGCCTTTACTGCGTTGCTCCAGCCACTGCTTTAACTCTGTCTGAACACATCTCACAGAGCTCTATGCCAGTCGCCTTATGCCCCAAAACCATGCCTAACAGAAATATTAATGACATACCATCCTTGTTTTTGATGCAGGCCAAAGTGATGTAATCCATGTGTTTCTGTAGCTGCTTCTGTAAGGCCTTTTCTCTTATTCCCCTGAGGTGCAGCACTTTGAGCAAAGATTTTAGGTCCTCTGGATCAGTAATCCTCCACCACCCGTACTGCATTTCTAAATCAAGACAAGCATGTAAACACTTTGAAGGCATTTTTAATGCAACCACACAATCAGATGAATCATCTAGCCAAACTGAACGGGAGAATTATAAAAAAAAAAAAAAATACATCGTAACACTGTAGCGGTACTGTAGAAACTGTCCTTCAGGTAGTTCCCCGTTACGGCTGTACTGTACTCACCTTCTGGTATAGGCTTTGGGCTGGGGTAATCTACAGGCTTGGCTACTTCAGCGGCCGCGAGAGGGGTGGGGGCTGTTTTGTCCGTCGGTAGCGCCGGCGATTCGCTCTTGCTCGCGGCCACACCGGATGGCAGGAAGGAGTTACCATTCGCTTCCGATAATCCCAACCCTGACCCAAGAGCAGGCAAAGGAGATGAAAACGGAACATTTGACGGAAGAACTCCCGTAGGCCATCCACAAAACTGAAGTCCCATGATGGGCAGTCCAGTCTTCATCTGCTGCACAGAATACGTTGTTACAAAAGACAGGGGAACACAAGAACCGGTACTGATTGTTACCAGGAAGCCCGAGTTGTGATCAGGATGCTCTTTGTCAAACAATCATCAAACACAAAGGAGGCCTTTACTCACTACTTGGGATTGCTTCAAGAAAAACTGAGATAACATTAATGTGCAACACTCCTAGTTAGGCCCCTGTTAATGCTTAAACAATAACAGCTTTTAAAGGGAGGGCGTGGTGTGTCCCATTTCTCAAAAGGAGGTTTTATTGACTTGTTTTTCATTTAACGCCAGCGGCACACCCCCTACAAACCAACGGGAATCACTGAAATACGCATTAAAAATACCATACATCGGCTTACCTAATTTTACCTGTATTAGTATTTCTTATCAAATACCTTCTAGCATTAGGAAACATCTGCAGCACAGAGTTAGCTATTAACACTTTGAAACAGAACCCCCCCCGCCAAGTGAGGGTATCTACCGACAGCACTTTGGTGCCCACGCCAGCACAGCCAGGTCAGAGCGTTCAGACGACATTTATTTACCTGCAGCGGTGACAGTGCGAAAGGGCTTAATCCCATCGGGCTCTGTGCGGAGGCCGAGCCCAGGAGAGGTGACGGCACGGGTGACGGCGACTTGGAGGGCGGATGCGACTGCGGGGTGAGCGGAGCTGCCGTGGCCGGGGCATCTAGGTGGGTGACGGACGTGTCGTCACAGGGGGTTCTCGGCAAGAGGCTGAACCACTGCCGGCTCTTCTCCGTTAGGGTTTTTAACAACTGATCGTTTGGAGCTAGTGGGGAATTGTAAAACTTCCCTGTCCCACTTGCATTAGGACTGAAAAGATTATTAGAATCAGACTTGTCACCCGTGCTTTGGGACACGGTGGGCTGAAGAGCACAGAGGGAGTTTTTGGAGTTACTTGGGTAGGACAGGGCACAGCCATTCGCTGCGCTCCCATTGGGTTTTGGGGACACAATGTCAGACTCAGGTGGCATTTTTGCTACCTCTAACAGTTTGCTTAGCTTTGAAAATGACCCAGGCTTTTGTAAAAACAAATTAGTGTTGTCCTTTTCTTTCAGATCTTCCTTTTGCTCACAGTGAGTAGTGTTTAAACACAGTAATTTTTCTTCCGTCTCAAAGTCTTCTTCTTTGATATGCATGCTTTCTACCTTTTTGAGCTTCTCTTTTTCTTTTGCAATCTCCTCTAGGCCTAAAAATAAACAAGAAACACAGATGAAATGTAACAGACCAACTCATTGAGACCATTTTTATTGTCACAGTTAAATAAAAGATGTCTTTTTTTCTTTTCCTTCTATTTTTTTGATGAGCACTTCTCTCTTTTTTTTACAGAACACTCTGTGGAAGGGGACACGCTCCAAGACACACACAGATTTCAACTCCGCTAACCACTTGGAGGAAAACCAACCTCAAGGTGGTTAACACAGCCACAGTATTTCCCCTTAAGGCACACGTATGTCAGCAACAGTTTGCCAGTGTGAAGCCTCTGAAAGGGACAAATTTTTGGCATCTTTTTAGATGTGCTTTATTGAAAAACCCCGAGGGTACAATGTTTACACCCTTAGAGCATATTTTTGCAGAATATCATTTTATTAAACTCACTGCCAACGACAAAAAGGACCAAAGTTCCTGTTGTGAAATCAAACATTCCCCCAATGTTGAAACCCAACATGAAGTATTTCGCCTCTTTCAATAAAATCATTACCAATTCTGACTGCGATACAACATCAACACTCTTGAGAGTTCAGACCTCTCCCAAGAGCCCCTCAGCAAGGCACGGGGGGCTGTGCACACAGCAAACCAGCAACTTCCAGTACTCCCAGCAGAAGCCGACCGCAAAGGCCAGTTTCCTCAAGCATGTGAGGTGTGAAAGGGAAAACATTTTCCTGTCGTCTTTGCTCTCCCAGTCTTTCTGAACCACTTCTCTTCTACCCTGACACTGATGTGTCAACGTAAGACTTAAAAAGCGCAAAACAGGATGGAAAAATGTCAGGGAAGGGGAGAGGAGGTAGAAAGCCCAACACTCCAACTTCTTAACTTGTTTTCATCAGACACTCCTATTGCAAATAAACAAAGGTCCTGCTCTACTTGCTCAGTCTGGCCATCTCTACAAAGACAGTAAAGAAACAGATAGTGTGTCCAGAGTTAGAACCTGTGCCAAGACAAACAGGGAGAGTGCTTGCCTAAGAACCCAAATGACTGCACCAAGTGGAAGGAGAAGTAGTTTTTAGACAGATAGATCATTCAACAGTTTACATCTCGCCTTTCCAGTGTTTTGATGAAGGAATGAGCAGTGTATAAACCATCGAATTTACTGGAACAGGGCAACCTAAGAGCTGAGGGGAAGAGGGAGTAGTTGAGAACTTAAGAAAACATCCATTTTGCTATTCGGGGAGATTAAACTTTGATTATTAGAAGACACAGGTTTACCCTAGAGTTCTTGGCTAAAACATTTGTGTGGGTTTTGTTTACTTGTTTTCGCTATCTTAACAGAAGCGGATGTATTTTAATGGTTTTCTTCGTGTACAACTTGTGGAGTATTTGGGGATTCATCTGGTTAAAATATTACCAATAAAATACTGCAACCAGAAGGAATGCGAGCAGTGCCTCGAGTAAGCAGCGCTTACCTCCCGCGTCCAGATATCCATGTGCAGAACAGTTCCTCACACACAGCAAAAAAAAATAAATACGCAGAATGGGAGACACAGAAAAATGTTTTTGTTATGCTACCCACTTTAGGAAGATAACTTGAAGGTTAGATTTAGGAAAAGCCCTACGGCTTATTTTTGAGGCCAAACAGGGCTCAGATTTCATACCACGCTGAAATGTTACAGTTATTGCTCTCTAGAATGATGCGATTCTTGGGAGATCATGCAATTCTAATGCGTGGCAGGATTATTTTTTTTTGTCTTTTCTTAGGGAAAACTGTGAGAGTGATGGGGTTTTGGTTCATCTGTACCAGAATTCGAAAGGATTCTTCTGTGACCAAATGAAGGCTTATGTTTAAAAATTCTAATATCCACAACAAGGTCAGATTAATACGTATTTTCTGCATCTATCCAATTTAAAGAGTGTGAAAAATTCATTCACAGTTAGTATACAACTGTCACAACAAAAAAATTACATTTTTAGCAAAAATAACTTCAGCATTTGCTTGACTGGAAGAAAGACCAGTTGGTAAAATACAGCAAGTAACTCACGCTTGATTAGAAAGCGCAGCGCGTCACTGCATCAAAGTGATTTCTGTATTTCATAGACAACTACAAAATCTTCGAGCACAGAACAGTCCGTGTATTCCCACAGCATACAACAACTGAAGATAAAAAGCTTTTTTTTAATATATTTTTTGCATGGTATGGTCATCCTAGTTTTCATAAACAGAGTTCGGGAAATGTGAAATAGTTCAGAAAGAGACAAAAAATATCCCATGCAGGCAGGCATGAAAAAACATAATATACAGACCTAGAGCGACTGAAAGCTTCCAAAACATTAACCCTCATTTTAGAAGAGATCAACTGACGTTTCACCATCAGAAAAGGCATATCAGAGAGCACGCAGGAAGAGGAGCCGGCGTGGCCCCTGGCTGAAGGTCAAGCCCAAAGATCTTGCTGCAGAAGACAGCAGCCATGGAGACGGGCTGCATGTCCTGGCACAGCTGAGCCATTACTCCCGTCTGTTCTTACCTTCACCGCTCTCCATGCCTTCGACAAAAATACCCCCACACTGGGGCAGAATCCAGAACCGGCGCTTGTAGCGATCTTGACCGAACATCATGGAGCGCAAACAGTGTGAAGCTTCAAATAACTTCTTCCTATACTGGCTTTGTTGCTGTTTTAAAAAAGGGAAAGGAAAGTGTTACAATTCAGCGGGGGAAAAATCCACTGTAACAGAAAACAAGTCCTGGCTGCCAGGCTGAACGCGAGGCAGCTCGCAGACTGCGCCTGTGTTACAGGGTATTCTTCTCACAATCGCTGCCTTGATGATGTTTTTTACAGACCTCCCTTTAAAAAATCAATTCCATCGCTTCCTGGTTTAGCTTAAATTTAGTCTTCCTTAAAAAGCATGTTTTGCAACGGTAGGTCCTGTCTTTTGAACGCTGGCTCTCAGAGAAGACTGCGATGGAGATTTCACGGCACAAGAACAGCTGAAATCCCATCAGCTACACAGTAACAGCAAATGGTGACAGAGCACAGAGATAAGCCATACTGCAGCTCCTGGTGGGAAACTCAGGAGACATTTTAACTGTCTCATAAACCAACAAGAATGTCTGAAAATAAATTCTGTATTCACACACAAACAGTTCTCGGGCGGCCAACAAGAATTTCCTTTGTCTATTCAAGTTCGGGCTCTCTGAAGTGATGCTGCTGGGAGTCAGGTGTAATTCCAGACTGTGATTTATTGCACTTGGAACACAAGAGAAACCAAGATACAAGGTCTTGATTGACCAACTTTCCAATACGAAGGACAGAAACTCGGGCCATGACTGCCCCTCTCTACAGGACTCTGTCCTTCTTGTTTCCATTCCTCCTCCTATTCCACTGTCTCTTCTTTCAAAATCTGTCACAAGGAAGGTCTCTGTCCTGGCCTGGAGCACAGCAGGAGGGAGAGAGAACCGCAGCCACGGTTAACGGGAGACACTGTGTCTCCTACACAAAGCTTATCACCGCTTATTAAGACCAACAAACAGAAGTACAGCAATTAGGTCTGGATAAAAATTGTAACAGCTTTTATTCTGAGATGTGCAAATACATCAGCAGCAGCTTTCTAACTCTGAGTCAGATGCACCCAGTGCCCCCCGACTCGGGTACACAACCCAGGTGTCACAAACAGCAGCGTTACTCGTATTTCCACAAAGCAAAAGCTGATTGCTATTTCCATTTACGTTAAGGTGGGGCATCGAAAATGCTGGTGAGCATTCTAACTCGTGACACCCAGCGATCAAATCTGCAGTACAACGAAGACAAACAACCTCTCACCTTTGTCAGTTTTTCAATCTGCTTCTCCAGTTCTTCAACACTTGCTGTCTGGTCCCCATCATCCTAAAATTACCAAACAGAGTGTCACAGCAAAATTATTTCAGGATAAAAATCAAACCACCAAGCCTCACCAGTATTACAGTAAAAAGATGTAACTGAAAATGAGAGGCAAATTCTAAGGGTAAAAAGCTGAAATTTGTGCTTGTTCAATAAACTTGATGAAGAACAACGTAAATGGAAAAGTGACATGACTTTTCCTTTGAGTCTTTCTGATCCACCCCAGATGCAAACACAGGAGAAAGCTCGCGGCCAAACGGTCACTGAAAACATTCTTCTACTGGAAAAGACGATTCTGCTCCTGCACGAACACTTAAGACTATAACCTCAGTTTCTACAAACCTTTTTGGATATTCAAATTAATTTCTAGGTGTTTTTCACCCACGGCAATGGAATCTCGTCACAACCTCGTCAGGCAGCCTTTGGTTGGTACACACCTGTTTTATTTCAATGACTACAAGGAATTGCAGAGGCACATTAGGTTACAAGTCTGCTAACAGAGTTCAGTATTGACCTCGCTGATTTATGCAGAGAAGTAAGTCTTGACACAAACTTCAAATTACAGTAATTTCTGAGAAAGAGTTTTAATTTAGTTCAGGAAAGTCTTTTGGGATAACGGTAAGCTTCCACAGGAATATAACCAAAATCCTAGGAACTCTTAATCACCCACACTAAAAGATACTACTGGCCTTGACTTGCTTGGCTCTGTAAGTGTAGTGGAACGAAACGCCACAGATACCATGAATGCAGTGGAGCTTCTGTAACATCAGAAAATTAATCGCTCTACAGGAGTTCCAGGTTTTTTGGCTATGAACTGCCCAGTGCACCACACCAGGAGACTGTACTCAAGAGGGAAAAAAAGATTAAGGAATGATATGACATTAGATACCTAAATATGTTATTTTTAATGCTGAAGTATCAATTCATAAGAACTTCATGCTGTGCTTCTAAGCTATTCTCTTGAATTTATAGAAATTCTAATACTTGAAATAAATCCAGAGTAGTAGCCCAAAGGGCTGTGTGTACCCTAGAAAGCAGCTGGTTTTCTAATACAGGGTATTTGCAGGGATTTGAGTTCACGTATCACGTTGACACGTGCATTGTTCAAGCGGCCATACCCATAGCACCCATAAAAACCTTACTCTGAATTTTTGTAACTTGAAGAAATACAAGGTTTTCTGGCAAACAGGGACACAGCCAGCGCAGTGAAATGTCATACTGGGCACCGCCTGTCTCCTGTCAGCTTTCATTCAGGAGTCAATCTTGCAGGGGCACTTCTATTAAAATGTCTTTGGCTACTGTAGAGACAATGCAGCTCAACAAGGTCGGAATGTTTCAGCATCTTGTCTGATACTGATTAGTAAAAGTTATCACCTTGTGATCAAACACAGCCAGACAGTGACTACCCTCCAGAAATTACAAGAAACCCCACACAGGAAGGTCACAGACTAGCTTTAAAATAAATAATGTCAAATATAACTTTACACTTCTTTCTTATTTTGTTAAGTAACGAATGATCTTCATTCTTCTCTAAGACAACTACAGTTCCATTTGCTACAAAGCTGCGGTTCTCTGGATCTGTTACAATCTTTCAGAATTTCAGAGAAATTTAGACTAAGCCAAAATAAGCAGGAAAAAGAGAAACCCAAACCAACCACACCCCTGTACTGTAACAGAGAGCAAAAAAAGAAAAAAAAAAGAAAAAATTACTCCAGAAAATAAACTCATTACAAGCATTTTAAAATGTTGGAAGTAAGTTATTCTTCCTTTTTGCTATCAGATTTTGGGGAAACAGTGCCACACTGCAAAGAAACAGAAGGGAAAACAAGTTTTAACTTGCCAGTTAATAATTTTTTCTACACTGAAAATCCCCCACCTCATCCTCACAAACTTCCGCCTTCTTTCCTTTTTTCTCTTCTTTGTCCTCTTCATCCTCATCATCCTCATCTGCCTGCTCATCGCTGTCGTCATCATCATCATCATCGTAATCGCTGTCGCCCCCCTTCCGCCGGCGCTTGCGGCCGGGTGTCGGCGTCTCCAGGGAATGCTGCTCCTCTCCTCCCTCGCCGCCTCCTGCAGCGTCTCTTTTGCCAGTTCTCTTGGCGTGAATGATCCGAAGCCTTGAAACACACGACATAGGGTGTAATTACGGATATAGCTGTAGCATAAACACACCTTTCGACTGAAAGGAAATCATACATTTTAGATGGCAATTAGCTCTTCTGTCCTAACATGGCATTGTGTTTTCTCAGTATTTACTGCCACTAGTGAAAAAGAAAAATTCAGGTTATGAAGCCCCTTAAGCCTCTTACTCAGTTCTGAATAGAATTTCTGCTTCTCTGGGGTGAATTTTATTGTGTAACTGTTCAGAAGAAATGAAACACAAGAGGGAGTTTTAAAAGCCAGGAAAGACGATTAGAAGAACGAACCATCGTGACTTCTTTATTTCTGATGTATTTAAGAATAGTATCATAATTCACCTGTGTTGGGGGGGGAGGAGCAAAAGTCCTCAGTTGGAAGTATGAAATTATTTACATGGCAACAGCAAGGTTGGTTAAATTCTCTCTCTTCCCACTTCAGATTTTTATGGATTTTTGGTTTACTGTATGTAATAGTTCTTTGGCTGATCTTTTTATTCTAGGATGTCCTTTCTTTTCTGAGAAACCGAGGAGATTACTCCAGCAAGCTCTCATTTTTCCTTCTATGAAAGAAAAGGGAAACTTACATACCAGTAATTATGGTTGTAGTAGACCTTCTTCTTCTATAAAAACCCTATAAGACAAGATTCCACACAGCAAAAATTATAGTTCCACCTACCGGGGAGCTAGCAGGCAAACATGCTGAACCACAGGAGGTATCAATAGCCAGGCCTAACCAGCCACTAACGATGCAGACCGAAAATGCAACTGACTGAGAAGAGATTCATAAACACGTGTAGGAAAGACAAAGATTTCTGTAAGAGATGGCAGGAAGAAGGTAGGATGGGAAAAGTAGAACGGCAACGACAAACACAATTACCAGTATGTAATTTTTCCTTGTCGCACTTCTCTCTCTCCCCATCCTACAAAACAACATTCCATACAGCAAGTGGGTGTTGTGGGACGCCGGGACGGAAGGGGAGAGCTCGGCTGCCTCCCGCAGCGCTGGCGCCCCAGGGCACCGACCCAAAGGGAGCTGCCAGCTCAGGAGGTCATAGAGGGGACCGACTGCTCTTGGCCCCAGAACACCCAGGCTTTGGCTTCTTTTCTTCTTCTTTAAGGTGGGGGTTGGGGGGGGATTTTTCATTTGTTTGTGGGGTTCGCGGTTGTTCGAGTTTTGTGGTTAGTTGTTGGAGTTTATTGCAGTTGTTAACCCCCTGGAAAATTTAGAAAGTTTTACACTTTCATGTTTTAATACAAACTGTTTTAGCTGTTTAAAATATTTTCCGATTTAAGAATAAGATTCTCAAGTTTCCCAGTGAATTTGGAAGCAAATAGCATCTTCAGGTCAGGGGCAGTCTCACTGAGCATCGATATGACTCAGGCTTCCACTGACTTATGTTTCTTTAAAAAAATTTCCTTTTTTCTGAGGAAAACTTCATACCATCAAATCCCTCTTCATCTGGGCTGGAAATTCCTGCCTGTACACAGGAATTAGCTATCAAAGCCACTAGTGAATGACTGGATTAACTGCTGTGTGACGGGATCATTTCAGAGACAAATTAGACTAAGATCATCTTAAAGATGATTCTATAATAAAGCCGGGGGGTGGAAGTTCAAACACCACCTCTTTCACGTAGCTAAAAGAAACGCAAAGTGAAAAGGGTCCTTGTGCTGCAAGCAAAGCCAGAGACAGCATGCTGTCCAGGGAAGGGGGAGCCTGCACTCCGACAAGAGCGATTCCTGCAAATCCTAAGGATGGAAATGAACCAAAGATTCTCTCATCTTCCAAAGCACCTACACGTAAGAAGGGAGCAGCTTCTGCAGAGGCACAAACCAAGGACAGTGTAACTTAAGCAGTGTTCAGGCATTCCAAGAGGTAGCATCATTTTCCTGCTGCCACCGAGACAAACAGCTCCCAGAGAAGAAAACCTGCCCTCAGGAAACGGCTTCGTCTTTCTCGCTCTCAGGTACGTACCACAACACCCACGACCACAGAGAGAATGATGAAGCCTTTTGGCTTATGAAGAGAGGCTCAGACTCTACTGAGGCTACTGGCCTATGAAGACAGTGAGGTCATTAGAGGTGTGACTTGTGTCTGCTCCATCCTAATCTATTACATTTACTAGATCATAAAAGGAAAATTCACCTTTTGACTCAATTTTCATGCCTTCTGCAGAATTTTTGTGCATAAATATGAAGTAGTAGCAGAGCAAAGAAATCATAAATATTGTACTTTTAATACTCAGTTTGGGTCTTAAAAATGAGTGTCCCACATGAGCACTGCGACCCCCGACCCACGCTCAGGCTGTAATTTCTCCCCTTTCGGTACACGTCGTCACTGACAACAGAGATGGCCTCACTGGAAAGGGACTCGTTTACAAGCAGTATGCCACATCAGCCACGTGTTAAAAGTACAGGGGCTGCAGTGAAAAACCTCATTCTGCAAGATTTCATGTCTTGTAAGGAAACGGATACTACTTAATCCTTCAAGCAGCTGTATTTCATTTTCATTCCCTTTCATACTGATCAGGCCACAAGAGAGATGCCAAAGAGAGGGCACATAATGGAAAAGGAAACACTGAGTTTATGAAGATCTGGTTATAAAACAGCTGAATCGTCTCAGGTGAGAGACTTCTGACTACAGTTGTCATGCAGAAAGCACAAAGAAAGATGAACTGATTGTATGAGACTGCGATTAATATCAAGATTCACATCTGGATGTGACAGGGAAGGAATCAGACGCAACCTCTCACTGACATCAGCCCAGCAGAAACAGTCCGAACAGCTCAGAGTTCAGTTTCCAACCATATCTATTATACTGATCAAGAAACTTCATTCAGTATCCCTAAGAGGGGGGAAAAGAGGGGAAAATCAGAAAGAAAAAACCCAGGTGTTCCAATAGTTTTTTATACAATGATTCCTTTTTCCAGCCTGGGATTTTAATGGGCTTTTCTGTACCTTACACAGACAGCAGCTTCAAATCATCATTTTTGCCTCCTGCCCCAACATCCAGTTGTGGCACTGATCTCATGAAAAGTGAGAACAGGAGCACAAAAAATAATCACTTAGTGAAAACACCTGATTCAGGTAGGATCTCTTCTCACCCCATTGGGATATACTCCCAGATAGCCTGGACACAGCGGGATGACAATTTACCCTTGCAAACCAGGCTGAGATGAAATAAACCCATCCCTTGGCACCTCCATTCTACCACTAGACACCTCCCACACACGATGGGATCATGCTGAGCGTCACGTCAACCTCTGTACGCACAGGAAGAAAGCAAACATCCATCAATCCCATGGCAAGTAGTCAAGAAACCAGATAATCCTGTGCAAAACTGTCTGGGACTAGGATGCTTCAAAACTAGACTGAGCTCTCATGGATGGGGAGGATAACATATGCAGGAGTGCAGTCTAGAAGCAGAAAAGACGACCAAAGAGAAGACTGAAGTGGACAGATTTCTTTTCAGAGAAACCCCAGAGCAGTCGTAAGACTTTATGAAAAACACCAACTGACATAATAAAGAAGAAAGCATTGTTAAAATTTCATCAGAGATGGCCCTTCTAAAAAGCTTCTTAGAGTTCATCAGAAAACCAGTGGAAAATCCAAAGATTTTGAGCTAAAGATGAGAGAGATGAAACAAGTCCAGTGAATTCAAAGCAGCAGAACAACGTTTCTTAACACTTCTGCAATACTTACAGAATTACTGGAACCTGAAATCCACACACAAGGGGAAAACACAAGAAATAGAGAAATGACTGTAGAAAGAAAGAGGGACTTCAGGGTATTATGCCCAGTATTTGAAAGGGAAGAAGAGAGAGATCATGAGGAAAATGGAGTATCCTACATCTACCAGTACTTACAGTTTGATGGAGGGAGAGAAAGACTAGGCAGCCCTTAAGGGCAGGACAGGTACAGGGTCTGTCCCACCAAGGGACAAATGGGCACATCGGAAGCAGTTTTCAAACTGTATCTCACAGACAGGATACAGATGAAGACAGGAAAAGGTATTTGCATTCTCCTAAAAGATAAAATACATTAACCCTGAGTAGACTGGGATCTGCAGTATGAGTAGACAATTTCTTTTTATTCGTCTAATTTTTTCCACTACCTCTCTCTTCTCCTTCTTCTTTCCTTCTTCCTTCTGAGATACATTAAAGGGAAAAAAGGCAGACATAAGATTAGAAACACAAGTACCTAAAGGAAGGGCTAAAAGGATTCACCATTCCTAGTAAGAGGGAAAGATGACTAAAAGAGAAAGAAGAAAGTAGAGTCTGGCTAGGTATTTTTACCCCCTGTGATTCATGAACTTTATGCCTTCCAGCCTCCTGGTCGTGGAGCTGTTACGCTTGCTGTATGGAATTTTGTCTTGTAGGATGGGAGAACAGTGGATATGAAACTTACAACCCTCACAAAGTTCCAATTTTACCTTAAATTAAAAATATCTCCAAGTTTGCATTCTATACACAATCCCTAGCTACAGGGAACAACGTAACATCGACAGATGGGAAACACTAAGGTAACATGCTACAGGTTAGCACAACTGGTAATCTTTGTATGAAAATTGTGTCTTCTTACAAAGCCTTTCAGAATAAACATTGGTAATTATGGTAAATCCAAATAAACTTTGATAATGTCAATAGTGATTTGACAGCTCCTGTAATATTCCAGCTGAATTTATTTTTGCTTTTTTCCAAAGAATACAAACTGGACTTGACTTCGCTCCAGTCTGAGGGTCACTAACCCTCTGAACCTCATGCACCTTTAACAGATTTAAAAGACTATTGCTGCACCATTCTAAATCCACATCCATCTTAAATCAAGCACTTCAGTTACTAACTCCTTGGTAAACCCATAATTGCATCAGCTGATTTTGCTGTCAGAACCAATTGCCTATATAGCAGCATATCTGAGCAAATGAAAAAAGCAATATATTGTAATATTTAAGGAAATTAAACTTACTTCCGAAGTTTGCCTTCAACCATCCATTTATCTCTCCTTAAGTTTGACATATAATCAATGTTTTTATCAATTTCACTGTCAAAGACAAAATAATCCATTAACGATGAACTTCTGTATCTTTTTCTGATAGACATTTATGCGCAGACACTTTGTCTTCAAGAACTATCTTGGAAAAACATTAAAAATTCAAAACAAATCATTTCAATAGTAGGAAATTCCAGTCCTAGGAATGTGGATGTAGCACACTGCTGTACCCGTGTCAGGCCGTCTTCATTTCTTGTATCACAAGAGCTTTCTTTCCATAAGCAGCACGTCATTCAAAGAATTTGACATTTCTCTCAATAGTTCTACTTCAACGTCATGCCTGTAGGTGTATTTGCCTCAAAGCATCCAGCCCTGTGCCGCAAACCAGCCCATCACTGCTCCCGTGTGCTCTTCTAACCAGGATCCACCTCATCTACAAACTAATGCTTGGACTGCAGAAACTGAACCAAAAGAAGTGCTTCAGGACAGCGACCATCTGCCAACAATTCTGAGCCGTCCCAGCTTCCACAACTTACCTGGTTCTGGTTGCTTCTATGATGAGAACATGGAACTTGGAGTTCTGAATAACCCCTTCTACAACTCTGACTTAAGGCAGAAAGTTCCTTCCTATGACGAATGTGGCCAACGCACGAGAACTCCCTCGCGCCGCCCCGCTGCTGCTTTCCAGCTTTGGGAAGCACAAGCTGCCTCCTCCATCCCCGCCTCGTGCAGCACAGCACACCAAAAGCAGCCGAATTCACCAGGAAACCAACCCCCTCCACTGGGAGAGACAAGGCTTTCTCACGTACCCCAGACTGGCGCTGCTGAGTTTTAAAATGTTGTTTAACATAGGGGGTCTCAGCTACGAAACCCTGCGCGTTGCTGACTACAAAGGAAGCCTATGCTTTCTGGTGTCACTGCCAGGACAAAGCAGGCTTGTCGCCTCAGCCTGTGACCTCGGTTAAAACATTTGGACACCAGAGGTCTTTGAACAACAAAAAGGAAAAAACCAGAAAACAGTACAGCAGAACCCTTAAACGGCTCTTCTAATTATTCCCTGGGGTAGTCAGTAAATTTCTTCGTAATCAATCTCAACTTTTACTCCACAAATAGTTGGAGAAATTTTGGTACAAGCTTTCAAAACAAACTTACAGACCAAAGGAGGAAAAATCCTACAGTTCCATCACACCAGGAGTACAGAAAGGTAAGAAGCGGTAACAGCAAATTTCATCTTTCATTGTAAGAACATCAAGAATCCCTTTGCAACAGAACAGCACGTACCATATTTTTGAACTATTACATTTTTATAACTCCATTCTCACAGACCTATTTGGGAAAAATCTTACCTTATGACACTTTTGCTGCAGGCTAACTCGTTGACAAGAAAAGCCAGTACTGACGCTTTCTGAGCTGGAGTATGTGCCTGGAAAGCTTTGGTCTTCAAGCTCTCCGTCAGCTCTGTTTGCCCACAGTGAGCCTCCATGAAGATCTGCAGGATCTCGGACACATTATCTCGATTGATACCAACATTCAGCAAGTGTTCCCCGAGAATAGTTTTAGCCTAGGAAGAATAAAAACATTTAGAACAATGACATTTTAAAAAATGATTTTTCTCTGTGGGTGATGTCCTTGTTTCTAAAGCAGCGGGGTGGGTTGGTTGCATTTTTACAGAAGGACTATAATCAGGACTTCTCTTTTAATAAGTTCCAACACGTGAATAGAAGAATAAATGAGAACGTTTTCAGCTCTAAGATTCTAAGAGCAGAGACAGTATTAATGAAATAGGTTAAATGAAAAAAGACGTGGCCCAACTGGAACTCGATGACTCCTGTTTTGTACAATCATGGTATCTGGAGTTCCAGAGCAGAGAAGAGCTATGTGGGCTTGAAAAAGAAGGATAACAGGAGAGAGCATCTTGAGTGAATCAGAGCTTTGAGGAAGTGACAGTGAGACCAGACTGTGGAGAAAGAACAGCACGGTTCCCTGAGAGTACAACATGAGGGTGAGAATGGGAGGGGAGGAGGTGGAAGGAGTTAAAAGATGTGGCCACAGACGTGACAGTGCCCTAAAGAGGTCCATATCAACATGGGGAAGGTAGAGAAAATGCTTAGAAATATATCACTTCTGGCAAACAAGAAGGCTGACAGGGTGGAGAAGGACTTTGAGTATCATCAGAACACTGACACCAAAGAGAAAGGAAAGGCAATTCCAAAGCAGAGAGGTGTTGGGGTGCATTACGAAGAAGGCATTCATTAATCAGGGTGTTGAGTACCGAAATTTTTTTCTTTCTTGTTTTTACCTTGTATCCTGTGACAAGTCCTGGATCACAGACAGCCGCAGAGACAAGCTTTACAAGCAAGTCTTGTACTTCTCCCATGCTGTCCCCTATATTTAGCAATCCCTCTTGCAGAACGCTCAGGGAAGGGACATCCACATTGACATCAAAGCCAAGAACTTTACCAAAGTTACGCAGGAACTGCACTACCATGAGACAATCTGAGAATGTGCTTCCATCAAGAACAAGGCCTGGGATGCGAGGCAACTCCGGCAAAGGCTGAAAAGTGAAGAAAAACAATGAAAGACTCACTAGTACATTTCAGAAGAGATTTTTTTTTTATACTATCTAAGGAAATCGGCTGGGACTTCCACATGACCTACAGCATGACATCACTAGAAGGTAAAAGGTGAAGAGAAGCTGTCCCTCCATATCCTATCCAGTAAATTTAATTCAAAGCTGAAGTTCACCTTTTCACAGACTGTGATAGGCAAGAGTAATAAATACTCACGTTTGGGCCAGGAGACGCTCTCGGGCTCTATTTTGAGCTAAAATACTATAAAAGGTTGTGTAAAAGCAGCTGATGGACACAGGGAAGGGAATTCTCTGGGACACAGAAGGCTTGAACTCAAGCTGTGTCAAGCCCTGAAGGACAAAAACTAAGAATACAGAGGACTGGGAGAGTAACTTTGTGAGTAACAGCTTAGAAGAGTCACATGTATGAGAAAACCTCTATCTAGCACCCGTAGACTGAGACATGATGCATATTCCTGCTGAAAAAATAACTAAGAGTTTTCTTTCTTTTTTTTTTAAGCATCAAGCAAGTGCTTTTTGGTAAGCCTGCTACTTTTAAAGAAAATGCTTTAAATAAACTAAATACATGCTACTTTACTGCTAGTAGTGTCTTGTGTAGATTTCAAAGAGTCATCTAATTGCCTAGACCAAAACTGGAATGCTTTGGGAGGAAAAAAAGTTACTGTCACAATGGCAAAAAAGAGAAACAAGAGGCAAGTTAAAGAAGTTTAGGCCATTACCATTACCTTCTGGTCTGCTAAGCACATATCTTCGTTTGGCTTCTTCAGCTCCTTTGCCATTTCTAATTCCAACCTGCGCTGTTCCAGTTTACGCTCTTTATTTAATCTTTTTTCATCACGTTTCTCTTGCTTTAACCGCTCTTTTTCCTTAAATAGAATGGAAAGGACACATGTTGTGCTTATAACGGAAGAGTAAGAATTTGAAACACACTACTGACACAACCTTACTAATTACCACAACAAGTAATAAACTCGCCTTTAAGTAAAGGGAAGGGAGAAACCACAGAAACAGAACAAAACCATCAGATGCATGATGAAATCCAAAACGCGCTATTCTTCTCTCCTGTCCATGTGGAAACGGGTATTTAGTCTGTTCACAGCCAGACATTCTTCGGATTCCGTTTCAGGAAGGTGACTCAGTGAGAACAGCTCCAGAGGCTGCCACACACACACAGTGCCTGGTTTCAAAGGCTCTTCAGCATCAGGGATACAAACCCACCAACACAGAGACCACCCGAGGGAACTGCAGCTGGGGAGACCTCTCTGGACAGCACAGGGTTTAAAAATTCCCGGAACAGGTAAACTGGATACAAGTAACTTAGAAAAGGCAACAGATCATTTCACCACACAGAGCTTCTGGCCTTCAATTACCACCCACTTAGCACGCAATCCAAAATTGAACAGCCTTTAATAGCTCGTTCTGTACAACAAGGAAATGGGAATAATCAAGGGAGAAGCCAAGCATCTATTATTTTTCTCTTCCAGCTCCCCCTACATTGATGTCAGACAGAAGACCACACTACCTACAGCTCCTCAACCTGGGTTACACTTGATGGACACTGGAGAGATGGAGCTCCAGCACCTTCCCCCTGCCCACACCCTTCACCGTGCACCCTTGGGAAGCGGTACCGAAGGCAAACACTGAGTCAGGAACCACCTGGGACGACACCTGTCCTGCTGGGCCTAAGAGTCAACCCCAAAATTCTTCCTTGAGTTATTAGTCTGAAGTATTAGTCAATTTTTCTGTGTTTAGGTCTATCACTTTCATTTGAATTTACCAAAAAAATTCTAAGAGAAAAAAAGTTTTAACAATTGCTTTGATCACCAGATGCTCTAACAATGGTTATTTCACTTTAATCTCTTAGCTATCTGTGCTTTATAAAAGCCTCAAGACATAGAAATGTATAACAAGAGAAATGAAAAACTTATCAATTACATTTTAGCATTGATAGTTCTCCTTTAGATAACATCAGGGATAAAACTGAAGACAGCTTCAGGATCAATTAAGATGTAAATTAGTTTATCGTGGCCTAACACAAGTTTCATCATACTGTACAACTCTGGTTCTACCATCAATGCTATTTCGTCACATACACTATTTTTTGGCAATTTTTTTAACCATCTGTAATGCACCATGAACTACTGTGTGATCTTAAACCAATAAAACTAAAAACGCTGAAGTTGTTTTAGCTAGGAACATCTCATTTACTGCAGCATAACCTGAATAATCATGGTGTGGTGCTCCTGTAAGAGAGGCTTTTTCTCAAGCCACCTCAGTCATGGCATCCAGAGGGACATGGACAGGCTGGAGAGGTGGGCTCATACAAATCCCATGAAGTTCAGCCAAGACACAGGCAGGGTCCTGCACCTGGGAGGTGGCAATCCCAGGCAGAAACACAGGTTGGGCAGAGAGTGGCTGGAGAACAGCCCTGAGGAGAAGGACTTGGGAGTGCTCCTGGAGGAGAAGCTCCCCAGGAGCCGGCAGTGTGCGCTGGCAGCCCAGAAAGCCAACCCCAGCCTGGGCTGCAGCAAAAGCAGCGTGACCAGCAGGGCCAGGGAGGGGATTCTGCCCCTCTGCTCTGCTGTGGTGAGATGTCACCTGCAGTCCGGTGTCCGGCTCTGGAGTCCTTGGCACAGGAAGGACATGGAGCTGTTGGAACAGGTCCAGCAGAGGGCCACAAAAACAATCAGAGGGCTGGAGCACCTCTGCTGTGAGGACAGAGACTTGGGGAGAAGAGAAGGCTCCAGGGACACCTTAGAGCAGCCTCCCAGTATTTGAAGGAGGCTACAGGAGAGATGGGGGGGCACTCTTTGTCAGGGAAGGGAGTCACAGGATGAGGGGTAATGGTTTTGAATTGAAAGAGGAGAGATGGAGATGAGATGTGGGGAAGAACTTCTTTGGTGCGAGGGTGGTGAGCCCCTGGCCCAGGTTGCCCCGAGAAGCTGTGGCTGCCCCATCCCTGGAGGGGTTCAAGGCCGGTTGGAGGGGGCTTGGAGCAACCTGGTGTGGTGGGAGGTGTCCTGTTCCATGAACAATGTGGTTATAACCACTTTTCAGGGCAAAGCTAAAGACTTATCCCTTGTTTCCTTCTGCAACCTTCTAATGAAATGGAGACATCTCAATGGGTTATAAGAACAAGTGCTGTTACAGAAACACTGTTACATTAACTTAAGAGCAGGGAAACTTCCATGTCTTTCATGCAATGGCACAGCTAAGGTGAAAAATTAGTTAAAGTCCTTGATAATATTTTGGTGGATTTTGGGCTAGGTTGTGCTGCTATACACTCAGTGTTTCTCAAATATTTCTCCTCCCTGTAAGTAAAGCATCCAGAGTTCCTTAACTCGTAAGCAATCATTGTAATTATGAAAAACATTTCCATTTTACTTGAGAATAAATAGCTTAATTCAGTTGCCCCAAACCCACCCAATTTAATAGCACAGAATGTGTATTTAATCTTTAGCATAATTCCTCTTAATAAGCAAATGTTATTAGGTCCTTTTGCAATATACTAGATTTCTAGCAAAAACCAAAAGCAGTCACTGGAATAAGCAGCACTCATCGTAAGGAAGGGCAGCTATTTTAAAAACAGTCTTATTTTCAGAAACAAAACACAACAAAAAATTTTGGTGGTTAGATGATCAGCATCAAAAGCAGCCTGAAATTTTGGAAAGAGAAATTAACCCCTTTTTTCTTATTAGCTTAATTTTACTGCATTCAGAAATGACACACACACACATCTAGGACTCTAGACTTCTCTGTCTCTTGGTTCAGAATTTTTGACACATATTTTTAGTAAAACAAAATGAGAAATGAAACGTTTATTTTCTATAGTGCAGTGGTACTTTCTGTTGAAGGGGTAAAAATAACATCACAATCCTATTTGCTTGGTTTCATCATGGTCTAAATCCAGTACCATCCTCAAAATCCCCCAAGATCTAACAAGCCTAAACTGGACTAAGATGTGTATTCTACCCTGGATAACTAGTGAGGAAAACCTTTTCAGGAAGTCTGACACGGCAGTATGATGACACCCTTACTCTTCTTCCAAACATCAACAACATCAGGAAGAGAAAACAAAACCTCCTTCAGCAATACCAACGACTCTGAAGTGGCTACTGCACCATTCGCTTTCTGCGCAGAATCACTGGGGATGGAGGGAACCCTCTTGAGACCACCCACTCCTAAAACCCCAGCTGCTTCCAGTCCCTGCTGCCACCCCAGCTCCAGCAGGCTGCAGCTCCACCACCCACCTGGGCAATCCCTGCCTGTGCCCAAGCACCACCCTCACAGGAAAAAAAAAACACTTTTCTTACATTTAAACGCAATTTCCTGCATTTCAAATTGTGCCCATTGCTTCTTTTCCTGTCCCCGTCAACATGCACAAATGAAATTATACATAAAAGCACACCAAATGACTCCTCTTGTACAGATCACCACGACAACTTAAACTTTCAGAAGTTAATACTCACTTCTGCTTTCTTACGTGCCTCCATGGCTTTCATAAGCATCATGTGTTGTCTTCTCCTTTCTCGTTCCTATTGAAGCAGGTGAGATTAGAACAAAACTAATCCACGTATTCACATCAGTCAAACAGCTGAGTAACAAATTTAGCATTAATAGACAAGTCACAGTAAATACTAAATATAGGACGAGAATGGCCAAGTCTGTGCATGTTTTAGTTCAGGTTTAGAAAGCAAATACAAGAACAATCAAAAGCAAAAAGGTAAAGCAATGAACATGGAGACAGTGTAAAAAAGAAGCATACAGATTTACTCATGGTCAGTTGTGATGCTCCTTCATAAGCTGGAAGAACAAAAAGCATAATGGTTGGCTGGAACAGGTCAGTTACCTTACATCTGCTATTACGGAACTTGCAATTTACTTCAAGAGCCAAATCAGCAGAAATTTTCAACTAGTCATTTTCTAACATTGCAAATATTAACATTTTGGTAACCAAAACAAATTAATGTGATTAATTTTCTCAGCTCTAGATCAGTTGTAATCAAGCCAGTTGTGGTGTATATACACACGCAACAACACTTGCGTTTACTGATGCCTGTCCCTCGATAAATTAGGGCAGTAACTTCAAATGCATTAAAGAGCTGCATTCTAGAGCATCAAGCATAGATTTTTTTTTGCCTTCAAAGCCGTAGAGTAAAACTTGGCCTGAGGGGAGGCTATGGGAATTCCGTAAACTAACGCAGTGAGACTGCGATTACGTTCTGATGTTTCACTGTATACTTATAACATTATACATTTACCACCAACTGAAAGCTAATTTCCTCAGCACCTTAAAAACTTAGGAGAGAAATCATCCCCATTTCTAAAATAAATTAATTGGAATTGTATTTAAAATATCCCAACTCATTCCCAGTGACCGGGACAAAGTTTGCAAAAGTTATCCACTGACTACCTACTAATTTTGTAACAATCA
Organism: Pedionomus torquatus; assembly: GCA_013398155.1. NCBI lineage: Eukaryota > Metazoa > Chordata > Aves > Charadriiformes > Pedionomidae > Pedionomus > Pedionomus torquatus. The sequence goes on along the minus strand of VZRU01019468.1, from coordinate 47,883 downwards.
ATGCCTGGTTTTATGTAGCAGTCCAATTTCTATTGGGACATCAGTAACAAAGATTCTGGTTTAAAACCTCATTTCCTTATTGCCACGTTCAATTTATCCGCATGTTCGGGACATGTCTTTTTTTCCCTTCACAGACAGACAAGCAGATGTATGCAATGCACTGTGCTGTAAAGCCATGCAGCAGTATGTAATGACAGCAGCCAGTGCTACGTTTTATGCATTGCTATGACAACCATATCACAACCAAATCACAATGCGGTGTTAGATGTACAAAAATAAACATACCCATACCATATCTAGTCTATGCCTCTCCAACTCCTGGTAGAAAGAGTTGGCACAACATTATGAAACAGAAATCACAAAGTCATAAATCCATTTATAATCCCCCAAAAAGACCCCAATACCAAAGCAAAGCAACAAAACATAAGGTGAAAGAAATTTGGGCAGCAATCGAACCCAGAATTTTAAAAAGGGTGTATTTGGAAGATTCCCCCCGCCCCAGACAGCTCAAGCAGTGGTCGCGTTGGGCATTCTGTCTCTTTAGCCAACTGAATCTGTACCAACCTGGTGTTTCAGCAGAACAGCTTGTTGCCTGCGCATCTCTTTTTCCTTAAACAAAAGAACAAAAGTTAAAGTATCTATGAAAATTTACTTCCAAGTTGCACGTTTTTGCTACTCTGCACATCTGAATCAACTTCTTACTTCCCCCACCCCCAAAACCTGACCACAGAGAACCAGATATAGTGTACATGACAGCAAGTTCACTGAGTTGGGGGTTTCATTTTAAAATACACCACCAATGCCAAAGCAGTAATAGAAATACAGCTATAATCTGTATTTCCCCATGTTTGTAAAGAGCTCTGCGGTCCTGCATACTCGTTGAGAAGAAACAGAGCTTTTTGATACCGTGTGCTTAAAAGAAAACTGAATAATATTACTGCAGGAGCACTTTAAGTCCTGCAGAGCAAGAGGCGTGTCAGGAAAACTCATGGCAAAAGCACCCACAAAGTTACAGTCTCTCCCTACAGAGTTCACGTGTGCATGTACCGATGCCTGTGAGTGCGTCACACACAAACTTTTCTCTGTGTATGCTTTAAGTGTACAGACACATTGTTCATGTGCCATCTCCAGAAACAGTTTCATTATCAATTAATATCATTCCAAATGTACAGCTTTTATACACCAACACAGATTATTCACCATAACGCAGCTCTTGGTTTTCGAGCTCCTCTAAACTAACCTTTATTCGTTTTTCGGCCTCCAATAATTTGGCATTTGCTGCTTCCTCCTTCTTTTTCTTTTTTGCCTGTGCATGCAAAACAGGTCACACAACAGCACCATCACAACCTGAAAATAATCTGACTAGAAGGAAAGTTATGTGCCTTTAAAAGTTCAAAACACCATCACTTCTTGAGTACATTGCAACAGATTGCTCCCCAATGCAGCTTTCATACTCAATGCATTCACACTCATTTACTTTTTACAGTTAAGCCAGAATTCCAAGCCCCACTCAGAATTGCTTCACCTGGCTACTCCAGCTAAGAAACAGAGTGTACACAGAAACAAGAAAATAGAAACGGCAAAGAGAATCCCAGTCATTTTTCCATGAACGGAGACTTGAAAGTCAGCAATCCAGCTCTGCTGGTATCCCAGCAAACTAGCAGCGTGTATACACGGCTGTACCTTCCCATGTATCTAAACGTACTGTGAATCCACTGCACTCCATGCAGAGCAGGGCAGATACTACTTGAACACCCTGTTAGTGCACAGGTGTTTTCTAATAAAGGAACAGTTACGCTGTTAACTGTTGCAAATAGGAGACTATTCATCCAGAAAGCCAGGAACCCAAGCGAATGTTGGCAAGACCTGGGTCACAGTTAATAGTGATCTCTTCAACAACAGTATTTTAAGATACGTTTTTGAACCAGCCTTAGGCAGTCCAGGTCATTAAAGCTGTTACATTCAGTTACATTCCCAAGTGCACAAGCAACCAGAGAATAACAACATTCTTCAAAACAGCAACACAGAAACTCCATTCGAGCCATTATTTTTACCTCTAAAATTTGCTGAGCTCGAAGTTCTTTCTCCATTCTGATTTGCTGGATTCGCTTAATTTTTTCCTACAGGGGGAAGGAAGTTATTTTTCTTTAGGAAAACAGTATTGAGAAAATAACTTTACTTTTATGTATTAAAAAAATGATGCAGTTTATACACACATACTTGTTATTAAGCCTCAATCCCATCGCAGTCATTTGTTCCCATGTAACAAGGTACGTTTCTAGCTTTCCCTGTAGGCGTGCATGATACTGCTTGTTTTCACAAAACCAAATAAAGGAAGATCACATCGCTGTTCTTTAGTCACAGTCTCTTCATTTCTTACTGATATTGGCAAGCAATTACATACGTTGGGTGGCTTAAATCAATACAGGCAAAATCAGGATGTAACGAAAACAACATGAAAAACCACCACAGCTTTTAGAACTTTAAATAACATACACTGTGTGGTCTTTAAACTAGATCCAAAACACTCACTCTGTAACTAGCATACTTTACTAAAAATTGAAATATCCTCAATTCAATAACTCATTAAATGTAATTTAAAGAGATATGTAGCAGTCACATAAAGTTTACCTGCTGCTTCATTATCTTTATCTGCTCCTTTTGCTTTCTCTTCTCTTCAGCTGCCATAATAGCTGACAAACAAAGCAAACAAAAGATCAGTATCAGCGGAATACGACGAAAGCCAGGTAACTTTTCATTAACGCTTTTCAAAATAATCTGCTGGCTTGAACAAACTTCTACAAGTAATACTTGCCTTGCTGCTTTTTCGCCTCTTTGGCAGCTCGAGCTTGCTCCTGCTTCTGGAGTTTTCTCAGCAGCTTTATTTGTGCTGCTTGCCTAGCTATTTCTGTTACCAAAAGAAAATACGAAGTTCATAAAAACAATGCTGTCCAACAATAAAGACACAGCTCATATTCCAGAGTCTGCTTGAGGTAGGGATAGAGAAAACACAGAATTTGTTTTGCACACATTTACCCTGACAGCGTTTCACTACGAGCTACCTTCAGCGGCACCTTCTGTAACTAACTCCATCAACAGCACTAATGAACACGGATACCTTCCACATAAAAGAAAACATGATCTTTGGAGGAAAAAGTTACCTTTGAAATGACAGTAACAGGCCAATAATGTTGCTTCATTTAAAAATTGGTTTCTTCTTTCTTCTTGAAGTAGAAAACATTTGCCTCAGAGTACTAAATCAACATTTTAGTCAGAAAGCAAGAACTTACTGATTTCCATAGCAGTCAGCTCATGTAATTATCTAATCCTTTGTTAGAGGCCGTAAGAGCACCCTCATCTGGGTCACACTTCTCTTTACTGTGGCTACCTACAGCCAGCCACTCTCTGGCTACTTAGGAACTTCCTCAAGCATTCAACTCATTTAAGCAAGAATATTTATGAAATTTAGGTGAACTGTGTATGCATGCACTGAAGTACGACAGCGGTAGGAAGGGCTTACTGGAGCTCGCTATTCACAGGACAGAGGTCCAGGACCTCTTTGACATTGGTCTCCACTGCACTGTCAGATTCCCGGGAAAAGACCATGACACAGGCAGACATATGGAAAATCAACGTATAGATGCTGCTGTAGACAGTAAGGGTAGTGTAAATAGGTACACAACAACAGGGCAGCCTTCAAAGACTACCTGTCAGGGTCAAGGGGAAACCATACAGGAGGGTAAGCGACACCTCAATCTAAACGGAACCAGTAGCTGGAAATTAGAATTTAAATTTAGAGAGGTGAACTTGAAGTATGGAAAGGCCAGCAGATGCAGAAGACCACTTCATCTGAACTGACACAATCCACGAAGAGGATGTAGTTGTTGTTCAGCATGTGCCTGACAAGGATAGTTGAGAAACAAACACCTATACTGCAAAAAAAGAGGGACGATAAGTCAGACCACTTGTACTTCCATTCAACTAGTCTGTGCTGTAGTGAACAAAATTTCTTAAAAGAAATTAGGGAAACTACAATTCTTGGTATCAAATGATAACCCAGGTTTAATGGACACCTCACAGACACAGTGGAAGGATGATTAATAATACACAGAGTTGCAAGGGAACAATGTTAAAGGAATATCAGAACGAGAGTCACAGGCTGAAGACCAGCTTTCTACACAGTCACATAGTATAAAAACAGTAAATAAAGGGAGATCTGTGTAGTCTGTTTGGTGTAACCCTAAAAGAAGCTGTACACAAGCCATCTTCAAGCATGCATACTCCTCAAGCGAGCCACATAAAAGACATTCAAAAGCATGCATACTTGTCCAGGTAAACAATGAGCCAAAGGAAAAAGGTAAAAAGGTTTAAAAACGAAAAAAATAGTCCTTGCTCCTTTTTCCTTCAGAAAAAGAGGCCATCCTAGGAAAATGGTGAGCATGTGAAAAATGAAAAGCTTGTTCAAATAAGACCAGGAAAGCCTATGGCATACCAAGCTAAAAGAATGAATTAGAAAGGCTAAAGAAGAATCTGAAGAGCACCTTGCAAAGGATGCCTGAGCAGACCGTGAAAGAACTTTACATACATCACAAGCAGCCAGAAATGCAGTCAGTGGGACCTGACGATGAACAGGAGAGGAAAAAGTAACCTTAGAAAAAAGGTTACTGAATTCCTTGTGCCAGTCCATCGAGGATGTTGGGTAGATTCCCCCACTCTGTCTACAGCAAGAAGGTCAAAAGAGCTACATGAACCGGAGGTAAATGTAAAAGAAGGATCAGATCAAGAAGGCAAGGCAGATGCTAACAGATCACCAGGACGAGGAAAGAGTGAGTCAAGAAATCTGAAGGAACACTAACATGGGACCAGAGACATCAGTCTGGATGCTTACCATACTATTAACAGCTGCCACTGTGTCACAGCATTGACTAACAAACAAGAAGTTTTGGAAAATGCAGATCAGGCGGTCTGATTTTCCTTTCCCGTTGAGGTGATGGAGTCCTACTGTACACATCACGTCTTGCATATACTCGCTGAGCGCATTATAAGACACCATCGGTTCAGACCCTCAGTGTGACTTCTATGAAGGGGAATTCAGCGTAATTTCGGGTTTCAATGACTAGAGTCTAAGTCAAATATTAATAAAACGAAGCTGTTATGTCATTAGAAAAAAGCTTCACAGACTAGAAGTTCTTCATATGACAAAGGACGGAGATCAGCAGTCATCTCTTGTGATGAAGAAGAGTTAGTAGAGAATTTCTTCACAAATCAGTGTGAGAACCAGCTCTATTTAATAACTTCTAGTAACGTTTTGCATCAAAGAAACCTGTAAAGGGGACTGCAAAGTTAAATCCTGAAATGGGAATATGGTGTTAAATACTGGAAAATCCAAGGCTGTGCTGACAGTAAGGAACTCTGGAAGAGCCCTGCAAACAGTGGGCAAAAGTAGCAGAGGAGCATCATCATAGATAAATGTAAGGTAACACACCTAGAAAAGAAATATTGAAATTATAGGGCATGTAAGAGGATCAAAGGGATGGCACAACTACCTTCTGAGAAAACTGCTTGGGCTTTTCAGTTTGGAGAGGAGTAAGGACAGAGAGGATCAAGGCCAAATATCCTAGAGAAACACATCACTCCTCTTTAGAAAATACATGAGCTCATGATATACTGATACCCTCTGCTTCTGAAAACAGTAAACACTTCTTACCTTGAGCCTGGAGCTTTCTTAAAAGCTTTGCATCAGTGTTGTCTAGAAACTCAGTGCTACCAACGTTTGGAGGTCGGCCTTTGCGTCGTCTCATTCTTGACTCCTCTCGAGAATGCTGTCTGTCCGGATTTGGTGGTCGGCCTCTTCGCCCTTCCATAGCTCTGATGCGGGGAATGACCTCCTCTTCCTTCAGGAGACACCACTGCACACCCTTTTAATTAACACATTTCACAGACAGCTATTATAAACACAGATTTAATAAAGTAGAAGCAAATCTAAAATCTGAAAATCTGAGAACATGAACTGCAAGAGATATGTCGGGGGTTTTCCCCAGTAAGTTTTATATATATATATATGAGAAATATGCAAGAGCTGTGATGTATTATTTGCACAGTACAATGTTTTGAAGATGCCCAGAATCGATACATTAACAGCTTGTCAGTACAAACTTTCGTAAACTCTACTACTCTGCACGACTGCTCAGTGACACACAGTTATTACACAGCAAGTATGCCACTACGCTATTTGTAACTCTTTCTGACCAAATGGCTTACTGCTCAACCCTTTTAAAAGGAAAAACAGATTTTTCCTCATTACATAAACTCAAACTAAACTAATGCACTTTCACGTGATCTGCTGCTCAACATGAATGGAGAGACGTGTCCAGCTACCAGTCACTGTCTTCCAAATGTTTGTGTTTACAGAAATTTTGACGCACGTAACGAGCACATACAGTGGCATATTTTCAAATATGGCTTTGTGCAGTGCTGCAGACCTCAACAACTGAGCTGAAAAACACAGACTCATTTTAACCTTGAAGTTTTACTTAGTAGAATTTAGTTGTCCCTTCACCCACTACAAGAAAATTAATTTCTGCACCAACCTGAAGCAAGCAAAAGTTGCTTACTTTTGAGAATCCATCGATATGAACTGCTATTTTCTATAATGACACCTAGTATGCAGCCACACATTCAAGCCTTTCTTTCACTATTACCACTGGGCTTTTTTGTGGCAGCTCAAAACCCAACACTGAATTACTCTGTGGATACAAATACTCAGTCCTCACATAGAAATGGCTTTACTCAACTGATTAAAAACACTTTACTGCATCTACCAAGTAGAACAGGAACAGTGTCTCCCCCTGATCCTGTTCCACTGAACACCAGTATTTCAGAATTAGAACAGCTTTTACCATTTTCCCAAGTTTTTGGAAAATGTGGGGAAAGTGTAAACTAAGTATCCTTCAACACTATTCCATTATTTACCTTCAAAAGTTTGCAAAAGATTTTTAAAATGTCTGCTAAGGCAAGAAGGAAAGCTGGTGACTTACAATACACATTGATCACCTGTTCAGACAACACACGCTTGCATTTCCAAAGTTTTCACATGTTTCACAAAGTTTACATGGAAATACTGAAACCCAATTTGCTTTACATAAAACACATTTTAACTTGCTTATTCTGACACCTTAACTTTTAATTCTTCTACTCATTCTTTATAATTACAAATGTTTAATATAAGATTCGACCAAAGAAATCCCATTTTGCTGAAGATTCCAGGGAAGCTCTCAGTATCTGCAAACAGACCTTTCTTGTGGTCTAAACACCGCCCAGTAAAGACCATCCCAACAGTAAATCTCCCGCTTGGTTTACAGACCTTCCAAAGTGTCTTGGTGCTGGCTGTGTTCCTAAAAACAAGCTGTTCAGAATCGTGAACATGTCACTGTGCACAACGCAGCATCACTAACAACTTCTAAACAGAAGTTAATTGGTCTCCTGTCGTGACGAGTACTACCCAGGGGTACAGTGCCATCTCACCATCTAGCACCTGCCCTACAAACTATCACAGCGTCAGTCTGTCGAGCAACTGTAATACTGTCTGTAAGCAAGCTGTAACACCGACCACCCGCTCCAACCTGAAGCCTAGCACATNCGGGGGGGGGGGGGGCAAAATACAATTCACAGAAAAGCAGGAAGAGAAGCTGCATTTCAAGAAGTATCTCAGACCCTGCCACGGCCATCGCTCGCGTTCTGTACCTGCGTTTTCTCTGTTCGTGATACCAAGGATAATAAATACGTGGGGGAAAAAAGATGGAGGTCTGAGAGAACATCGGCACCACAGAGACCACGGACATAGACTACATTTTCCTGACTTCTCCCAAAATAGAAACCAGAGGCCAACAAATGAAGCCAGTGGAAGGTTCAACAAGCAAAAAGAGCCGGTGTTTCAAGGGATGGGAACAAGGCTGTTTAAAGTCCTGCCAAAGGACACTGCGGATGCAAGAAGTTTCCACAAGTTTAAGAGAGGACAAGACAAAACCAGCCCAGAGCAGATCCATCCAGGGCTAAGCAAGAGTTAACTGACCATCTATGCTTCTGTGCTCAGGGATGTTTTAAAATCTGACACAAAATACACTTCTACCAAAAGAACATGCAATATGATATTCTGTGGACTTTCAATACTCTACAGAAAAAGTAGGGAGGTTGTGCCCCAACATATGAAAATTAGGTGCTTCCAGAAAAACAGTTTCAGTAGACAAACATTAGAGAAAAAACAGGAATAATACTGTGAAATGCTGTGTTTTATTGTTGAAACTGACCAAAATAAGTAACTGTATTTCTCGCCTTCAGCCATCTACCATCTATTGCAATGTTGTCACGTCATCAGGACACGTGCCCAGGCGGCACCAGATGACTTTGCATGGAAGCAGAATCAAGCTGAAAGCCTGCTAACAAAACCAATGAACAAAATCATAGACAGCCTAATTAATTTCAGTTTAGATCTGTGAGAAAATGCTAACAACAAAGCTTTCTAAATTGCATTGTGGAATCCAGAACAGTACAAGCATGTTAAATTCCAGATTTTAGGAAAAGAAGTAAATAATTACTATTACATTACAAATGCATGACAACTGATTTTATCGTTGACTGCTCTGTACGGTTTTCTATTGCGTCTGTAATAAGTACTTAGACTTCTAAATACTCATTCGCAGAGTAAGTCTATTAGGTAACCAACAGTAAACTTAAGAGTTGCCTTAAAAGAGGTACATTTCACCCCTTAAACATGCACGGTGTTTTTTCTGAGGCAGCAACATAATCAGGTACTCTGAGTAAGACTAATGTAAGATGACAAAGGAGACAGGAAAGTACTTGTTCCCTCAAACTACAGAATGGCTCTGCAAAGGGAAGGTGTGAGAGAGCTGGGGCTGCTCCGCCTGGAGAGGAGCGGGCTCCGAGGTTCCCCTGGACACCGGGGAACAGTTTGTCAACATGACAGTGACTGAGCACTGGAGGAGGTGGCACAAGGAGATTGTGGAGCGATTCTTTGCAGCTGCTTGGACATGATCCTGAGTAACTGGCTCTGGGTGACCCTTCTTGAGCGCAGATTGGACAAGGTGACCTCCAGAGGTCCCTCCCAACCTCAAGCACCCTGTGATGGACACTCTTGCTGTTATATATCAGCCAAAGCTGGAAGATGGAAACTTAGGGCACAGGTCAGCACCACTCCAATACACGCTCTTCCACCTGCTACTTGATGCAGCATTCCTACCCAAATTACTGGAATTCGTAAGAACCCATGCCCTCTCCATCACCCTAAATCACATTGACTCTAATCTTTCTAAACCACGACAGTTCAAAGGTTTTGTCAGTGAATTTCCACATTTGCCAAACTCCAAATATTCCTCAATTTCATGGCCCTCTCCTGTAAGATATGTTAAAGCAGTGAATCACTGCTCTGAATAACCCATAATATCTGGTCACTTGCATACCAGGAGAGAGAAACACAGGCATGATCAGAAGCAGGAAATCAATACATATTTGGCTTGCTATAGGTAATTCTTCAATAGAACCGATTTAGCCCTTATATATGTATTTCTTCACATCTTGTTGCATCTTTGAGCTTTGTCCAACTCACCCAATCACTTAGGATGCACGCTGCACGCCTCAAAGATGACAGAAATAAATAAGAAGAAAGGGAAGAGTAACCAAGAAAGGCTACGCAGAATGATTGAGACTACAGCAAAAGCAGAAATAACATTCCTGGAATTAGCCCCAGACATCCACGATGGCATGATCATCACAAGTTTGTTTTGAAGCTTGAAAAATTAAAAACATTTTAGTAAAAAGGGTAGAAGTTCTCTCCACGAGAGAAACATACTATTTTACCAAATGAAGTGATCAGCCTGACTGCAGCTCAAATGATTACATGGTAATCTTCATCGCAGCCTCATACAGAAAATGTAAATACATCTTAGCATCTCTGAAAGAGCTACCTTACTTTTTTCCAGGAAACAAGAAAACTTCTCCTTCGTCTAACCAAGTCTCAATGGAACCTACCACAAACGATACAAGTAGATACTACAAGGAGATGTACAGCAATTTAATATTCATTTTGCCAGCCTCGCCTGCAGAGACCTGCCCTTCCCAATATCTTCATTCTCAGGTTTTACAGCATCAAAGAAGGGCAAAATCTGCAAATCATCTCAGGATTTAAAGGGAGAAGAAAGAGGTAAATAGAGAAGGAGACAAGACTAATGAAGTAATACGGGCATCAGACACAAGGAAGGTAAGAGGGTACAAAAGGCAGCAGGCACCGTGACATCGCAGTACCTTCACAGAACAAGGCCAAGCCACCTTGGTACCTGACAAGAGTTCACAGCCACATGAACTTGCAATCGCCATTACATGAAGGCCAAACATGAAGAGCGTTTAGCAACGTTTCACCCTGTAAGCCAGGAATCAGGAAGCACCACCTCAAAATAGCTGCTTACTACAAACTGTATTGCTTTCGAATTTACACCATGTAAACATTATGTATTTCTACAGGATACCGCAAAGACACAAGGCTTAGCTAGAGTCTGAAGTCAAGACTGCTGAGAATGTGAAGCCTGTCCATATTCCTGTAGTAACATACTCAGAATGTTTCTCTTTTAAAGACGCAAACATATTTGTAAGTATTCACTTATGAAGGTCAAAAACTTCTGTGCACATCCTGAAGAAATGGAACCAAACTACAGTGACGCAGTGTGGCACAAGCAGAATTCATTTCCTTAAGGTTCTAATCTTATTTATCTACACTAAGTCTAACAGTTCTATCACTATAAAGCTTAACTGGCACAACTCAGCACTCCTCTCCGTAACTACCCCATGCCTCAGGAAGCTCAGACGCTGCTCTCAATGCAGGAAGCACTGGTGTTTGAATACTTCTCCTATATACACGCATTAGAATACGTGAAACGGGTGTGACTTGGGGCATACACACAAGTTACTACTATACAAGGGTTATACAGGAAAGGAAGAAATAGAGGTTTAGTCAGAAACATCTGAACGCTAAGATAAAAGCTGTAGCTCAGAGCTGTTTGGTCCGAGACAACCCCCGGCTGAGAGCAGATCTCAAGCCGTGCCCAGCTCCCGGCACCGCCCACCGAGATCACGCACCGGAGCGGTTTTCGGCACTGCCCAGGGCCAAGCTCTCAGCACCTCAATGTAACTACTACTAAGAAAAACGCACAATTTTTAGAAAGAATTATCTAAAAACAGGCAATGCTTCAGACTGTAGCAAAAATTACTTGACCTAAATTTAAGTTAATGTTCCTTGGATCAAAGACTTTACTTTTTAAAAAGCGGATACCTGCGGTCCATCTCTGGCTTCATAGAAGTCACCCACTCCTATTTTTGCACTGAAGCTGAAATTGTCCCTTGAGATATCCATTATTCCATTTCTGCTGAGATACTGAAAAAATCACATATTTTTCCACTTCAGCTTGTAAATATTTACAACCCAGCTTTGATGTACAGCTAACTTTGTGAGTGTAATGTTTTGCATATTCTATCAAAGGAATATGCGTTTATAGGAGAGCAAATCACTAACAGATTGAGATACATTACGCCTCACATCGCAGGGTATTTTGTAACAAGCATCTTTTTTGGAGGGAAAAAAATGGCATTTTTAATTGCAAGCATGCTTAGGAGCATTAGAACACAGAAGTGAAAAAGAGAAACGCACCTTTACTACTTCTGGATACTGTCTCAGCTTCTTCCCACAAGGTGCAAAATATGCGACTTCTCCTTGAAGACGACCACCAAAGTTTCTGATGCGGGTTTCCCTTTGCCAGCTGGAGTAACATGAGACAGTTGCACACAACAGTACATTCTTTTTAAAACGAGTAATTAATGTCAATTTAAGATTTTAAAAGTCACGTATTTAAAATGTTACACGAGTTTCATAGATCAAACAGACAAAACCAGATGTTGTTATTACGTAATTGTCCAAACTCTGACTATAAGCGGATTTATTTATATCAAGCTACTTGCTTATCACCAGATTTTAAATGGCTTAGAACCGTATCTCAGGAAGTTATTTGGAGTCTACAGTGGCTCAGATCTAACCGTCAGGATTAACTTCCAGTGGCAAAATTGCTAAGAGGCGGGTGCTGTTTGCAGAAGAGTTGATCTGACGAACAAAAATCAACACCTGAAATATGCTGACACTTTCAAAGAGATACGCAGACGCTGGGCGTTGGAAATCCAAGTCGTTCAAGTGCTTCACTTATTATTCAGCCTCAACTTCTTTTGAACTGTCATTTCTTTACCAACTTTTGGAGGTGTTATCTCTTTTAAGGAATATCAGGTATTTTTGAAACCTACCCGTATTCGAGAGGAACACGCAGCTCCCGTTCATCTGTTACTCTTCGTCTTTTTGAAATACCTAAGAAAGAATTTCTGTTTAACACCTAGGAGAATTTACAGAATGAAAACATGTTCCTAAAATACACTTTTTATTCTTATATCCCCCAAACTGAAACACAGATTAACATTTTCGCCTCTCTGAGAGCTGCAGGACACGAATCACGTGCACAGACAAAATTTTGGAAGATGCATTTCTCTAAAGGCAGTTCGGACCTTGCGTAAAGAACCTCACCCTGTGGAGCAGGACACGAGGGAGTACCGTTACCAGAGTGGGACCCCAGAACTCACTCGCACCCTCACAGGGTGCGCTGGCGCCCAAGCCAGCACGGGTGACTGCCCGGAGCCCCCAGCAGAGCACGGAGATGCTGCCCACACCTGGACACCAGACCTGTCGGGAAGGCCGGCAGCCCTGAGCCAAGGCGACTGTTCGTTGGCTCCAACGGTCAGACTGGAAGGACAAAGTGCCTGCCTAAATAAAAGCGAATCGTTCTCCAGTGCAAAACAGACACAGAGAAGGGACACGAGACCTCTTCAGTCACCCACCAGCCTCAGGTAAAGTGGGTGTGGAAGTACGTACTTGTATTACAGTGCTTCTTAGCAAGATAAAGTACTACACCTAAAACAAGGACCCACAATTAATTTATTCTACCTCTCCTCTGTTAACGGGACAAAAAACTGCTATCGGCCTTTTCAAAGCATCATAAATCAACACTGATTCCCGAGTGAAAAAATGAACTTTATATTTTGACAATTTGGATTACTCCTAATGCACAAGGAACCTTGTACAAACTGGGCGATTAATAGGCCTGTTTCTAAGAAAAGTATGAAGGAGATCACATCACACTGTTTTTAAGTTAAAAACAAAATGGAATTCCTATTCCACTGGATCCGAATAGAAAAAAAACCACCAATTTACGAGCAGATTTCCCCCTTTCAAACCTACTTACTTGGACGTTAATCGTAAGTTTCTAATTCAAAGTAGTAAAGATGCAACGTCATTTAATTGTTACCGTGCAAGTTGGGAAGTGCGACTTTCAAAAACTCGTTTTTTTCTGCTGCAGCAGTAATTACTAACACTTGCAGCTTAGTCACCAAATGGATTGTAAACACCATGTAACATCATAACCTCACATCACAACCCAGAGAGGGTGTGGAGCCTCCACCTCTGGAGATATTAAAACCTCCCTGGACTCGCTCCTGTCCAACTGCTCTGGGTGACCCTGCTCTGGCAGGGCGCTGGACCAGATGATCTCCAGCGGTCCCTGACAACCCTGGCCAGTCTGGGATCCTGTGACTCACCCAAATGCTAACCATATTTTTCATGAGCCTTTTAAAAATACTTCCTTGCACATAATCCATAAATTCTGCTGAGAAATCTGAAAGAATAATGAATAAAGTTGCATTTTATCTAAATACAGTTATTAAACCTGATGAGGAAGGGGCAGAAATAGAAGATTCAGAATGCAAACTATAAAGCAAAGGAATTAGAAAGAAGCGGTTTAGAATAAAATTATAAATAACTAATAGGAAATAACAGAGAGTTTTAATGTGATAAACGTCAACTGACTATCTCATCCTACCTTCTCTCCAATAATTAGATGAGCTAAAATATCCTGGACTAAGTGTAACGTTCAGCTCTCAATAACGTGCAGTTCCATTGACTGATTTTACTGTCTGTGGCAAACACCCGTGAAAAGATCACAGAATCACAGAACAGCCCGGGCTGGTAGGGACCCCCAGAACACCATCTGATCCACCTTTTGTGGACAGGGAGCCTGGATGAGATCACCCAGCGCCCTGTGCAACGGTGTCTTGAACACCTCCTGCGACAGGGAGGTTGCGACAGCAAATGGTTGTTGAGATCTCTCTTGATACCTGTGTCTAAACTACCTTTATAACTATTTTTACAGCACATCCCACTTAGACATTACATTGCAGTAAAATAAAAAGCACCCAGATACCACAGTGTGTACTTGGTGTAAGAGCAGGCGGTGCTGTCCCAAGAAACGCCGTGGGCTGGGACTCGGGACACAAGGCAGCTGGGGCAGAGCTCGGGGTCTTGGCTGCTTGGAGATGGAGCGGGGTGGAGTGGGCTGCGTGACTGACGGAAGAGCTCTTCACAGAGGAGGACGTTTTATTCAGTTTCAGTGGAGTTTTTTCTCCCTCGGTGTCTGTATCCGATTCATCTTGATCTTTATCATCTTCATCATCTTCATCCTCAGACCCATCTGTATCTGACTCAGAATTACTGTCAGACTCTGCTGAAAAAAAGTGTGGCAAAAAGTACATCATGACTTGATAACCAATGGAAAGTACATTAAAGCTCTAACATTTGCAAAGTTTTTTGTCTTATTTAATAACAAGCTTTTCTGACCTGAATCTTTTTTCAAAACATCTCCCTAGTATAAATAGAAGGTTCTAATTAACTACCTACACTTTAAAATGACTACAAATATGACGTCATAAAGTAATTTGGCACGATAATGCACTTCTGTTTCAAACGGAATTCTTTGTTTTTCCAGAGGTTGAACAATTTAGGAGGCTGTTTACCCCAGAATGAGCTACACCAAGGACACCCCGAGAGCCAGACAGCGGCTGAACGCTGCCACTGGAAGGGCATCCAAAGGTAGGGAAATCTGGCATGAAGAGGAGGCAACGACTGAACTGAGTACAGGCGGAAAGGTGTCAGAGTTGGAAGAGTGGCTATCTGGGCAAAGGAAGGAAATAGAGAGAAAGGGCAGACAGGAGAAGGAGCTGAAGATGGGCTACGGATGCCAGGGGAAAGAAAGAGGATTGGTATAGGGTCTGTAAATGACAAGGGGAAAGAATGATGAAGGTAGAGCTGAACACAAAGGGTATCATCAGCACATGGGGGGGAAAGGAACGACTGGGAATACAGTAAATGCTTTCAAACTGGCCTTGCCTTTCTAAATTGCCTAAGAGTCTTTAAAACAATAGTCTGAACGCTATCTATGAGCACCGCAGCCCTTAAAACTGTCCCAGTACTGTTCTCCAATCTTGCTCCTTGACTGTGCTCATGAATGAAGCCTAGAAACAGGATTTTCTTGCCACTTTTGACCATTTGAAGGCCTTGTTTAGCTCCTCTGTGGCTGCAGAAGCCTGTTCTGTAGATAGGCTCTGCCTGCCAGAATAATTAACCATCAGTCAGCCTATTCTCCCCATCCCCTCCTAGGTGCCTGGCCACAGAAGCAGTACGTGAGCTACAGGCTGGGTAAGTCACCTGCAAGGCAGGTCTCCAGCAACCTTTCCAGAGCCATCTTACCAGAAAACTTGCCATATGCCCAACTACCAGAGTACCCAAACCACAACTCTGGATACCGCACAACAGGGGACTGGGAGACACATGCTACTTTCCAGCATATCTGTAAGACACTGTGCGGGCCACGCTGCCCCAAAATTTCCTAGGCCTATTTTAATATACGGTGGCAAATGCATGCTTTCAACACTCAAAAAACAAAGCTTCTGCTTTTCCTATTAAAAAGGTTAAACCACCTGATTGGCTATCATCAGAATCATCATCTTCATCATCCTCATCTTCATCTTCGTCATCGTCGTCATCATCATTTGAGTCGTCAGAGTCCTTACTGCTGGGGGCATCTGAGTCTACCCCTCTGAACTGCTCCACCACCAGCTTTGCAGAAGGAAGGCGGTGCTGGGTTTTTACTGCATTTACTGCGTTATTGCTGACTGGTTTATCCTTTCCTGAACCAGGTAACACAGGAGAGGTAGAGGGCATAACAGGAGTCCGGTTACCAGCTGTTTTTTTCCCACAAGCGCTCAAGTTTACTGGCAAAGAGAAGGGGGCACTACCAGAAATGGCTACGCTTTCATTGATCTTGGTCTGGGATTTCAGTTTTGTAGTAAGTGCAAGAGGAGCCTCCTGGATGACGCTCTGAATAACTCCATTGGGTTGGTGATTACCTAAAAGTGCATTTGTCAGGAATGGATTAGAATGGTTGTTTTCCAAGGATGTGAGTTTTTGATGAGCTGGTGAACTAGATGTTGGTTTGGGGCTTGACAAAGCTGCAATAACCTTCTTCAGGTTCTTAGATGACTCCTGTTTCTTTAGCTGTGCTGCTGGGAATGCCTGTTTATATTGTTCCTAAAGAAACAAGAAGACAGAGGAATAAAGTGTGGATTTTTTTTTTTATAAAGTATTCAGGCAGGTGAACTCTATGAAATGTTAAAACATCTGCTAAGCTGGTTTTAGTAGGTGGAAAGCAGGCTCTGCCTACAACAGAAGAGATGACTATAAGTCTCTCGTGATTCTCACCATAAATACAGCAAGAAAAGACAAACACAACTGAAGGTGAAGTTGAGCTACATTACACAGGGGAGCTACATCACTCTAGAAATTATTTTCATAAAGATATTAAGCATCTTGAAAAAATAAAATTTAGAAGAGAAGCACAAGGGCAACACAACACACTGATGGCTACAACACCAGCAGTAAACCAACAGGAGGCTCTTAGTATAGGAAAAAAATTATCAAACAAAAACATGGGGGAAAAGGTGTTCTTCAGAAGTACTGTGATATGCTAGTTTTTCAACTCTGAAGAAGTAGTGCTGGAGTAAAACTTAAACCAGAAGTGGTTCAGAAATGCACTTAAAGTTTACACTGTCTTTAGTCTCAGGATCCTTCCAAGGAAAAAGAAAACACATTGTCTTTAATGGAAAAAAAATAAAATCATAGAATGGATATAATTAGTGCATTTTAAATCAATTTTACAACATTAACTTAAATACAACACAGTTTTGAAGTTACATACATTTAAAGCTGATTATGAAATTAGGAAAACCTGTAAAAATAATTATTCACACACTGCATGTTTCCAGTACCAGGTTTGAAGAAATCAAACCACTAAATGGGGACGTATAGTTAGCTAAAGAGTCAACACAAATTTGACAGCAGAAACCTCCTCCAATGGCAAAGACACATTTTTTCAAAACTATAATTTATTTAACTATTCCATGTAAATTACTAACTTATTTGAATTCCACAAAGTAACCGGGAGTTGAAAGGAAAAAACAGCATTTCTCTCCTCATCTAGGAAAAAACACTATGTGATAAAAATATTTTTCAATCCGCTCTAAGGACTGTGAGTTGGCTGTGAATCAGAGCTCTCTTCACTCCCCACTGACCTTACTTGCTTAGGAACAAACAGCAAAACTTGCCTCGGTAAATGTACTTTGTAATATATTCATTTATATAGACACACGCCAAACCTAACATTTTGAAATGTTCCATTTTCATTCCCTTCTAATCCCAATACAAATCTAATGGAATAGAAATTATGAAAATTCATGACTGGTCACCACAATCACTATTAACAAAATAAATAGATCGAAAACCTTCAAAGAATTTTGGTAAGCTGCAGAACTGGTAAGACAGACACATATAGTCCTGACCAGTAAAAAGACCCAATTTATTGCACTGGTCATACTGGGTTTGAAATAGCTATCAGTGCATTAATATCCTCATGTCTTTTAAGAGCAAACAAACCCTAACATTAAAATTGAACATTTTTTTTAGAAAGGCTTTCAGCTACTTTGTTTAAAATCATAATTAAAATAGGTATTTTTAATTACTTTGACCGAAAACTATCCAACTTGAAACCAAGCAAAGCCCTGCTTACATACTAGCTATGGGAAGTATCAAATCAGCCTTCTGGCACACTCAGAGAAGCACAGGGAAAATATCCATGAGTACTTTTCTTATTTTGAGTCTGACTGTAGCTGTTCACTTTCCTTAGGATAGAAAAACCCTTTGCGTTCCTTGTACCCATTAATCTCACTCATTGCTTCCAGCAGAGCTGTGAAATTCCTCTCTGTGATGAGCTCAAAACTCACGTTTGGCACGAAGTGACAGTGAGGTGTGTGTGTGATTCCATCAGGTGCATTAGGGTATGCCCACACGCACATGCACTAAGTAGAGGACTCAGACATAAAGTTACAGAGTACTCAGGGCATTTCTAATAAACATATAGTAAAGCATCTCTAAAATTAAAGCTTAATATTTGCAGCTCCTTAGAAAAACAAACAAACAAAAAAACCAAAACCCACAACCCAGCAAGTCAGTGAGAACAACAAAAAAAACCAACACAAACACACAATATGCCAAAAAATAACCACAATAGTTCAGAACATCTATTATCCACACAATTTAGTTAATATACATCACTCTGAAATCCCATCAACTCTAAAAAACGCATCAAAAATGTACATATATTTTTAAAACATTTCATTTAAAAGATCTCGATAGCACAGCATTGTACCTTGTTAAGCAGGCAAGGGTTGCAAATAATAAAAAAAAATGTTAATTTTTCACTCACCCGTTTTGATCTTACATCGCTGGTCAAAGAGATAGATTCTTCAGAGGTATTTTTATTCCCTGCTTTAAGTAGATCAGGGGAAGGAACTATGAGTTTTAAATAGGTTTCCTTTTTGGCTTGATGTACCAAAGACAAAGGTTTCACATTGGGAACCAATCCCGTAGACTGTATCACACTTGGGTGTTTGTTCACAGATTCCTCCTTTGCCTGAGAGCTTTGGAAAATAAAGGGAAGCTGCTGTGACAAAACCTGAGGCTGCTTCTGCTGGGACTGGAATGATGAGTGAGTCTGGGAATCAGACACAAGAGGTATCTGCTGGTGTGTTCTTTTATCTTGGGACTTCTCATGTGGTTTTTGTCCATCACTTTGCACATCTGTTACACCACTATGCATTAGCACCTGCAAAACACGTATTTTTTGACTGTTCATATCGAATCAATTTAAGAATTTAAAAACGAAAAACAAAAAAAATACCCCATCCTAAGTCCTCAGGAAACGATTCTACCATTCTTGTCAGAGGATGAAAAGTAATAAAATCAATCTTGCCATATATTTATTGTTTAGGGCTTTTTTTTCCCCAGACAGTTTCAACACGTTAAGACAACACATACTGTCATGAGATACTAAACCATGCATGTTTTTAATGTATTTCTGCCTGTAAAGCTGACAAGATACCCAAGATTCCAAGCCTGTTTTTCTATCAGCACCAAGGAAAGTAACCACTCGGACAGAAAGCAAGGCACTGCCAAAGCCATCTCTATCCAGAGAGCTATTTCCAGCACGCTGGATCACACACAACGCTTGGCTCCTGTGTATTTCCAGCTTTCTAACAAAACTATCAGTCTACCAACTGTTAAACTCCTAGCCTGTAACAGATGCACACATATAAAGGAAGCAAAAAAAAAACACCCAGAAAACCCTCGAGCAAAACCAAAAAGAGCCGTTTTAGCATCCATTAATGTGCAGTTAATTGTTCACTGATACAAATGGGGACAGGCCCGTTTTTCACAAATAGCCTCCAGTGACAGGAGAGCAGCGTGAGGTGTCCTACCTTGTTCTTGTTTTTGTGATGTGCTTCATTTTCAGAATCAGATTCATCATCTTCACTCTCTTCAGCACTCTGGTCCTCCTCCTCCTCCTCCTCTTCATCCTCCTCTAGATCATCGGAGTCACTGCTACTTATGCCTTCACTTGAGGTGTCTGAAGAGGAGCCTGAGTCACTGTCGCTGTTACTAGAACTTTCCACTGTTTTTTTTCTGGGCTTCTACCATGAAGATGAATGGTTCTATTAATGGTTCAGCTTTAATCTCTTATATTTTCTTATTATTATGCACAATCTTTAAAATATAAAAGAAAATCAGCCTGGAATTCAGGTCTAACAAGCCTCCACAGAATGTACTCCTTCCAAAAAAAAATCTAAACCAGGAAGTTTTATTGCAAACTAACATCGAAAGAACACCACATGTTAGACTCATCAATATCTTCCAGTGACACATTCATTTAAATACATTACTTAATTTGTCATTTCACAGTATGCACTGATCAGCAATGTAACGTTTTGAAGACCGAAAAGAATATGCTCATCAAATAGTTTCTGGGACTTGCTTCTGAAAAACCGACCAAAAATCTGCCGAAAGACTCTGACAACTGTGTAATATTTCCATTCAGCAAAAACAAATTTGCAGACAGAAGGTGAAAGTAAAGGAATCCACAAACAAGAACACAGAGAAAGGAAGAAAGGCAAGAGCAGATTTTAAAGCGCAATGGATGAAGAAAGTTGGCTTTTCAGGGAGCGGATGGAAATGGATGTGTGTTTCACCAACAGCAGCAGAGGTACACCTGGGCTCGAGTGTTACACGGGAGCTGTGAGAGACATGAAGGTACCTATTACTGCATTAAAGTGCACTTAACCGTTACAGAGAGCCTGCAGCGTGACGCCGGACGGCAGAGAAAGGTGTGAAACACAATTACAGACGTCAGGCAGCAGCGAAGGGTTATATAGCACCTCAACAGGGCACGTGGAGCCACCAAGGGAGCTGCGGTGACAACTAGTCACACGGAGGACAGGTGGATAGCAGAAGTCTTGGTATGAAAGAAGAGGCTAAAAAGAGCCATTTTATGTTAAAGATCCTTGTCTCATAAAGAAGAAATTCACTTAAATTAGTGGTAGAACATAACAAATTTATTCTTACCAGTGGGTGCACTGGTTTTGGATGGGCTAGAGTCCTCTTTATCAATTCCTCTGCTGAACACAGCCAAACTTCACATCAACACACCTTCTACGTACTGCCACACACACTGCTCACTGCTGGAGCACCCTCATTTATTCCCATTTATTGTTTCACTAATCAATTCAGAAAAGTGTCAATTGATATTTCATGAGGGACAACGATCTGGATGTATGCAGACAATTAAAAAGGAACAGTTCTAAATAACCGTACTAGTCTATGGCAGGTCCTGTATGTTTCATTACTGGTGTCCTTTATGTCCTATTTTAGTATCTTCCTGTCTAATATTTGGCACAGACACAGAATGTCTCTTCATGAAGGTTAAGATCATAAACTGAAGGACAAGGCCATGATCTGAAGCAGTAAAAGCAACTCCCTGAATCATGTCTCTAGGATTCCATTCTAGTTCTTCCCTTTCCTGGTTCTCCACTTGTCTCCATACGAGGAAAGAGAAACATGGAAAACACTGCAATATTACAAACATCAGAAGTATCCAGTTTATTCACGATGCTGCTGAAACGTGTATTTGTAACATCAGCTTCTTAAGAGATGCACCTATGAGTCTGGAAAAGGACAAGGGTGTCAACAGGCTGCTGAGCTGACAGTGGCTGCTTCCAGGCGGCACTTGACACCTGCCGCCGCAGCACCCGACAGCCACCGTCCCGCGCCGCAGAGCGCAGCGCCAGAGAACCACGGGAGTCAGGAAGGAATGTTCTGGAGAAACGTGCCGAGCAACATCTGACACGTGACCCTGCTTCACCCAGAACTACCCCAGTTAAGAAACCGGACAGCTAATTTTGACATAAAATTTCATGTTACCTGTAAGCAATAAATGCCTCAAAACCAATCAGACGCTTCACTACAGGGAGAAACACAACTGCTTCCCGGGGAGGTTAAGAAGGGATGGCAAAGAAGTAGCTTGGAGAAAATGTAATGATGGGGAAACCAAATTCCTGCCTTTAGTGGATGCAAGGGATTAATCCTGATATTGAAGTTNGGGGGGGGGAGGGTCAGTAAACTGCAGAGAAGAAATAATTCAGACCAGATAATGTAAAGCACAATCTCTCTGTTTAGAGACATTTAGAACAACAAAAAGTATTTGAAAGAAACTCCAAAACCTTGCTGCCACAAAAGAAAATACTCAGGAAAGAAACGTACAGACCAAAAGGTAAGTACTGTTTTACTTCATCTAAAATACACTAGAAAGAACAAAGAGAGCATTAGACTTCAAGACATATTTAAGAGCAGGCAGATACTTATGTCAGAAAATACATTATTTAGAAAAAGAGAATAAAAGACTCTCCAAGAAATATACTCAATTAAAAAAAAATTCTTAGAGCAAAATTCACTTCCACTAGTTCCTCTACTGGAAACAATACAGTCATAGAAATTGAAGCAAGAGTGGGTTCAATTAAAATAAATTTCATACTTAATTTTGGTTCACTGCCCCCAGCACAAGGTGGTGGTGCAGATTCCCATCTCGCCAGCTGCCCGTACTGGTCAGGGACTTCCTCTATGCCACAGACTCAGGTACACCAGATACCCAGAGACACCTTCTTTCTCTGGAAATGCTGCTTTACCAGTGCAAAAATCCTGCCCACCTTCCTCATCCTAGAAACTCACTAACGCAATCAAACCCAGGGGCAGGCCGCTTCACTTTTTTTTGTTGAGGCTGAGGCAGCACATTCAGATCAATGATTATTTATAAAGTGTATTTATCAATTTACTCAGTTTTATCTTGGCCACAAACAAGGCAGACTTAAAGGAAGACAGTTAAAGCACGCTGAAGTGCTCAATGCAGTTACCAACACAGCAAAGCCAAAGAAATAAGTAATGGGTAGTACATCAGATCCTCCCGATGACAGCTGTCTTCAATCCAACACTGTCATGCTCAGCAGACCTAACGTGCTGTGCTGCAAACACAGCAATGAGCGAGGATCTGGCACAATTCTTAACTTCTGTTTCGGACAGATTCCAGTCTATCATGGTCTGTTGAGTACACCCCTACAAGTGATCAAATACACCAGACAAAAAGGACTGGATGGGAACTTAGAACTACAGCTTTGAAGATCAGATGCTCAACTGGGAAGCTGTTCTTCACCCAGTACAGGCAAAAACATGTTTGTAATACAAGTAACTATCAGGCTGCACTTTTGGATTCCCTAAGATGGTAGGAAACCCAAACTAGAATTCAGTCAGGAAGAAAACGTTGCAGAAAAAGGAACCCTTCAGATTTTCAACTGTAAAAACAGCTTGGTATCAATAATAAAAAAAACCAAACCAAAACAAAACAAAACCAACACCCAACCAAACAAAACAAAACAAAAAACCAAACCACAAACTCAGAAGTAAATTAGTAAATTACAACTAAGGATATGATTGAAGAAACCAGCAGATGGATACTAAAAAAATAAAACCCTAAAGAAAGGAACATTTAGAGAAGTGCAAGTAAACTGTTTTAAAGTAAACTGTGCTCTTTAGAAAAGAAGGCAAGTGTTGTTACAGCTTGAAGTTTAACAGCACTTGGACAAAGCCCAGCACAAAATACTCCACGTGCCTGCTTATTCCTCTGCTTTCAGTTCCAGTTGTGGCTTTGTGCTAACATATGGAAATAAAAATACTGATGATTTAATTATCTATTAAATCAAATCTCTCGATCTTCTCCTCATGTTGGAGTTCTCATTTAGAGTGTTCTGTATGTTTTGATTGGAAAGCTTATTCAAGTCATCACACTGACAAATACCAATTACCTCAAAAACTTTCAGAGGACAAAAAGTTCAGAATAAGGATGTGAGGACTGCCTAGAATGTCAGCCTGTCCAGTAAGGCCAGGAACAAAACTCCACTTCAGTAGTAGGAAAATTACTACAGAAATTTAGGAAGCAAATTCCAAGTTGTCAACAGTTTTGTCTGTATTATATACACTATTTAAATGTTAAGATACAAAACTGAAGACATTTAAGAAATGAATACACCAATTGATTGAATACATTGGTTTAAAGCAATTCAGCAAATTGCACCTGGAGTTTGAAATTGGTTCCCACTGAAAAGGCAAAAAGCAGTAAAATGTTCAGTAACCATCATATTTCAAGGAATTAGCTTAATTAGCTCAGTATTCTTAATAAGACAAAGAGACAAAAAGTGTACAGAAAATAATTTGTTCATTTACTTCTGATATAAACTCTCGGGAATGTACTTGTAGATATTAAAAGACAGTAATTTATTTGTTACTCTGTGTAACTGCAGCAACACCAGAAATGCAGACAGTAGCTGGAAAAAGCTTTACCTCTGCACCCCAGAAATAAAACTTAAATTTTGCACAGAGATCTCCAGGATAAAAGCAGAATCTTAGAAAGGAAAGAGCCATTTCTAGTATTTAAGCCTGAAAAAAGTCAAAGATTTCCCAAATACCTGTAAGTACTTTAATACCTTCAAAACTTGTAAACTGCTGAACACATGAATAACGTTTTGAGGGGCAACCTTCTTCAGTAATTTCCCTACCGTCAATAGATTAAGCACTGTATCTCTACACAGATTGTGGATTAAACATTGTGTCCGTACACACATGTAATCAACCATTTCAGTGCTGACAGCTACTTTTAAGCAGATACTCGCAAACATCAACTGTCCTTTGAAAATGCCAACCTCTCACCTAAGAACACCGAATGCAACGCAGTAACAGGAAAAGCAAGCAAGGGACAGGCCCGATCCACTCACGAAATACAAATATAACCAAACATCAAGATGTAAAAGCATTTTAGCCTAGATGGCCACCAGCAGGGGGTGACTCCCTCA
This sequence comes from Pedionomus torquatus, assembly GCA_013398155.1. Classification (NCBI taxonomy): domain Eukaryota; kingdom Metazoa; phylum Chordata; class Aves; order Charadriiformes; family Pedionomidae; genus Pedionomus; species Pedionomus torquatus. The sequence continues at coordinate 23,112 of VZRU01019468.1, read as the reverse complement.
GCAGTGAGCGATCTCCCAGTATAACATTGCACAGTTCCTAACGAGCGCTTGGACCAGTGTACGAGGAGGTTACTGATCCCCGAGACTACTCCTGTCTCGCAGCAGATGGCTGGCTGAGTCTTTGCTGAACCACAGCCACTAATAATACTGCTTTCTTCTGATAAATAGGAATTACTCCCAGAAAAGCATTTTTCTTTTAACAATTGCATTTTGCTTCAGAAATTTTTGATATTTAAGTTACAATAAAACATAATTAAGCAGATAAAATTTATAATAGGTTGAAATATATAATTATAATACAAATATTGTAATTTAATATCAAATACTAGCATTAGAAATATTACACCTTATTTTTATAATTACACAAATTAAATAAAAATATGTCATGGCACACGGTTACTAACTAGTGGAATTAGCGCAAATGGTAGCTTTTGGTTCATAAACATGTCAAAAAACAAACATTAAAAAAAAAAAAGACCAATCACCAAGACAAGGGTACAGACCTTGCTCTAACAAATAACAAGAAGAAAAACTACACACGTTTTGTACTGGGAGAGAACGCTCAAAAACGCTGCTGTGTGCGCAACCAGCGCACTCACCACGTCAATTTCTTGTCTGGATGTTAAAGCTTTTTCTTAATATTTACCTTATCTTTGATTTTGTCAGCTCTGGTGTCCAACAGCTGCGCTTTGCTTTGCTCCTGGTTGTACTTGCGGCCCCCTGCTCCTGAGGTTACAGCTTTCACCTGTCCTGCAGATGACGCAATGCTAGTGGGCAGTACAGGTGTGCTGACAGCAGAGACGGCAGTGGCACTGCTCCCGTTCAGCGACCCATTTACACCTGCAGAGGACAGATTCACACAGCGACACTTAAAAAGCTCTGAAGTAGTGGATGCTTCCTGGGAGACCTCCCAGTCACACTCACCCAGCATCCATAAACAGGTAACACGATACTTAACTACTCACCCATTACTCCCGACATACACCAGAAATTTGCTGTCCAAGAGTCACTTTGATTTACCCACAGTGTTATTTGTATTAAAACACGCAGAGCACCCGTGATTTAAAAGGCAAACACGTTAAACGCTGTAAGGATAAAAAAACCCCAAAACTTGGAATTGCCCATTTTTAAGCACAAATCATCCTTGAGTTTAGTCAGGGGCAGGAAAATAAGATTCTGAAGAAAGAATACACAAAAATATACACTCTGATATCTCTCTCTCAGAAAAATTTGTTTGTAATTTGGAAGTACTAACCAGCTCCGAAGAAAACCACATGAAGCCCAAAATATTTGATGAGTTTTGCAACGTGTAAAATGAGGTAGGGGGAAAGTGGTGGGAATGCTGTTTGGAATGACAACCCTATTCAAGCTTGCCTGCTGATCTGTGAAGACAACTGCTGTTTTCTATCAACCCCTAACTACACAAACGTGGTACTCTGCAACCCCAGGACTATTATTAGATGGGTTCTGAAACACACAGTGGGTTGTAAAACCCACCAAAACTATTTTTAAAAAAGCTCTGTTTGTGCATCATAGAATCACAAAAATGAACATAATGAGTTGGAAGGGATCCATAAGGATCATCAAGTCCAGCTCCTGACTCCACGCAGCTTAAAAGTTAAAGATCAAAGGGCATTTTCCAAACACTTCTTGAACGCAGACTGCCTTAGACCCATGACCACAGCTGGCCACCCAGTCTTCTCGGGGAACAATATTGTCCTGATATCCACCATGAACTTCCCCCGATGAAGCTTTAAGCATCCCCTAGTGTCCAGTCACCAAAAAGAAGAGACCAGCATCTCCCTCTGTGTCCCCCTCATGAGGAAACCAAGGACAGCAATGAGGCCACCCTCAGCTGAGCAAACCTAGGAGCAAACATTAAACAGACGTATCTCGCGTTTTCAAAATGCATGCAATACCACCACATAAAAGAGTGGTTTGAAACACAATAAAATGTTCTCCTTCACTGGGCTGTATTCATTGGGATCCGGTTGCCACAGCCATCCCTCCCTCCATGTCCCCAACACACAACGACCTGATGCCTTCGGAGGAACAGCGCTCACTGGAGAAGTACAAGGCCTCCTAAATCAAACCACAAGCTGGAAAAGAAAACTTCTCCCTATCACTCAGTCCCAGACAAACTATCTAAGGAAAAACAGGGGGGGAAATATTAGCAGAATATGTCAGTACTGAAAGCCCACACCTGATCTCTCACGCTTAGCTAACACAATCGATTTTTACAGAACTGTTTAGGAATGGGAAGAACAGTAACAGGAAAAGCCCAAGCTCCGCATCTCCTGGCACGTGCAGAAGTCTGATACAATTATTCCCTCTACAACTTCAGCCATTACCTTTTTCTGTACCGCTCCGACTATTTTTCCCTGTAGCTCTCAAGTGGAACGAAGCAGAATCATGATTTTGTGCTGGAGGTGCAAACAGTGGTGGAATTCCCAAGAGCGGTGGGAAAAAAGCTGCCCCAGGACGAGAGTGCGTGTCCGCTGTTCGCCACCATTCTGCACCACAAAGGAAACAAAGGCAAACTTCAGTTGGTCTAGTTTATTTAAATATTTCTGTACATATGGTGCATAACCTGCAGCAGATTTACTAAATCTGGTAGTAAGAAGAAAACACGAGACTTGGGAACTTCCTCAGTGACATTCATTCCGTACAGCAATACTGGTCATTAGAGCCATTCCAGTACAGATTTCAACGCAGTTTTATTTAAACATGTTCTGAAAATGATAGAAAGCTCTGTGGAGGTGACCAGCCAAAATGAACCCACTCGTCTCCTAAACAGGATCGATATTTACAGGTTGCTCTTAGAAATTCATTATTGCCCCAGCAGCCTCGCTACACCAAATCCTGGAAGAAGCCCAACAGCCTCCAGTGGCTCTGCAGGCTCAGGCCTGGAACCTCAAGGGCTCCACCACAACCACACACTTGAGGCAGCTCCCAGGGAGGGACCACGTTAACGCAGGACTCTGGCTACTCCACAGGGACTCTGAGGGACTGCTGCCCTGGAGTTGGACACTGGACGGGAAAAGAGCAGTCTCTGTTTTTTTCTGACACGTCCCTATTAAAGTGGTTGTTTCACAACCAGAAACAGGGCTTCTCTGTGCTGCTTGTTACGTACACTCAAGGGTTTCAGCAAGGCATTAAGCTTTCTTATTTTAAAAACCAATCTAATACCCTTTCGGTTTTGTTGCTATTCAAGCTTTCATCTTAAATGGTTATCGACTTTTGTTTGCCAGGAAAAAGAATCTCAAGTGAGATGACACATTTCCCTACAACTTTCAACTTTTAAAGTTCTTTACTGCAGCAGCAACTATTTAGAGTATTTCTGCAATCCTTAGGGAATATTTTTTTTATGTTTCTTGTAACCAAACTGACTGTGTATATTTTTTTATAAGGCACCACTGAGCCTGAACAGCCACGTAAGTGGCAAATATCAAGCCCACTGCTCATCACAGGTTTGAGTGCGAAAACAGCAATGGTGTGCAGATTTGTGAAGTGGAATTCCTTCCACGTGCCAGGGTCTTCTCTTGCCACAGCGGCTGCAGTACCTACAACAACGCTCTGTAACACTTCCCTTAGTCAACAACTGAAAAAATCCAAAGTACAATTAAAGAAGAATCTCTCAAATCCCTCTGAAGGGAAAGAATCTTTTGAATGAGGATCTTACGTTACAAGTCACATATGTGAGAGGAAATATGTGCATCTGTAAAAAATGCAGTAACATTTTGTTAGAAAATAAAAATCTCTTCCAAACTCCTCTTAAAACTAACTCTCCCCTGCCAACATCAGTCAATACACACTACAAGAAGCAGAAGAACCAGAAACATGACACATCAATGCCATCGTGACAAGGGCTAGAAACACAGGTTCAGTTTACATAAAACCTAAATCTAACGAGCAAGTGGACATAAGATAATCAAGTCATGGAACAGTTCATTATATCTTGAACAGGTCTATGACGCCAGGAAGGTTTGTAAAGGACAGCAGCAGCACCAAGCATTTTGGTAGAGCTGACTCCTACAAAAAAGTTGTTACAACACAGTGGGTTTTTTATGTTCAAAATACCACATCTGTGAGTAGCTTTCAGTCTGACACTGAAACCTTCGTTATCTAACACTAAACACCAGAAACACGCCGGAAGAAGGCACAAGTATCAGGATGGTCTAAGCGGCAAGTCAGTCTTTTCTGACTTCTGGGACTGACTGCTTTTGCTCTCCTTGAAAATTATTTCTTTAGGGTTAAGTGCAATTATGATTTTTTTTTTTTTTTTAAACCTTGAAACATACGCTAAGTAGTAGCATACATTCAGGACAGAAACAGTTTTGCATAACATCCCTGTGAACAGCTGAGAAAGAGCAACATCTGTGGTTTAGCCCACATTAGCTTCATTTCTTAAAATAAAAACATCGAGTTTTGTACATTAGGAGCATGTGAACCATCCTCATATACATTAGTCCATGTGTACTCTGTATACAGTATACCAGGTACACACACAGCAGGTATAGATTACTCCTAAATCTTTTCCTGCAGCAGTTGGTTCTAATCTTACACCCTATTTCCAAAGCTCATAACTTCACTTCAAATTCCTAGACCACTAATTTCCAACCCCACAGGTCAAACGAGAGGAATCACTTTAATGCTTTGTCTGACTTCTGTCAACAGTTCTGCCAAGTGACTCCCACGGTCAGGCCTGGAAACGTTACAGCTCTCTGTAGCCTCCACGTCAGGAGGACTCTTCTTTTCTGGAGTGCCTTAGAGCCAAATGCTTGGGCTTTTGAAAAACTAAAATAGGATAACTTTATCCTAGCTGGACTCCAACAACAGCATCCAAAAATTAAAGGCATTTTTAAAACAACTCATTGTTAGTCTTTCACCCCATCCCCCTGTTTTTAAATTAACAGGGTTAACTAATCCAAAAGTCAACAGTCTACGGAAAAGGTCTTCAATCTGTGGCTTTCACAAAGAGAAGAATGAAAAATAATTCCAGTGTCTGCAAACTTAGCAGCCTGTGCTGTGCATTTCCCTTCAAAAAGATTTAGGAGTACACAAGTCTAAAATAACACAAACACCTGGAATAAAAGCCCGAGACAACATTTCTTTCAACAGTCTGAATTAAGACCTCTCAGTACCGGTCTGAGCTTTAGTGGTTTGGTTCTGTTCTTTCCTAGTGGATTATCTGAAGTGGAACAGGTCACCCTGTGCAGTCCCGGTCCTTGGTGATTTCCAAACGTGACCAGGAAGGGGCCTGGGTGACATGGTCTGAACCAGTACCTGGATATTGCTCCCTGACGAGAGGACCCCAAGCTCCCCTCCAGCCTGAGCTCCCCTTCGACCTTACAGGCTTTCAAACACTTCTCGGTGCAGACTCAAGATAATATCCCAATGGTATTTTTATTTAGCAGCCCTATTTTGGAAATATACATTACTCAATTCCAATCCAACTATCTTAATTACTTCCCACCCCCCACCTCCACCCACCCACCCCGAGAATCCAGTTCTTCACCTCATTTTCATACCCCCTCATCTTCTACTTATCAACTGTAATCGATAATAACTTCTTAAGGGACAGGAAATAGCTTTCTTCACCTTTAAATGTATAAAAGGCAAACCTTTTCTTTGCACATACAGGTGATGAAAGCAGTAACAATCAATAGTACTACAAGCACCTCCACACCCGTCTAACAAAGCACACTTATTAGGAAGCCATTATCCCATTGCAAGGCTTTCACCTTAAAAAATTAACATATTAACAATTTCATGGCTTCATCCCTCTGATAAACCAGAATGAACAAATTAATACATGTAAGATATTCTACACCTCTCTGAGAAAATCACCATCAGAAGCAACACGCAGTGAGCTATTCTGTCTGTAGGAATGAACTGAACAAAAGGTGACTCAAACCAGCAAAAGAACCATAAATCCTAGAGGAAAGCCTCAATGAGCAACAGCCAAGCTTCACTGCGTCACCTTCGTATTTCTTGTTGGTGGAATGTCTGTTATTCTTAAAATAAATAAATAAATAAACACATGGTAATTAGCTGCACAAAATGGCAAGATGATTGCAAGTCTTCACCGTATGAATGCACTCTGAGTATCTGCTGTAATTTTTTACTTTTATGTACACTACAACGTTATTCCAATTTCTTTAGTTTGCTTTCACAGTAAAACCTGCTCTGAGGAAGTCGACCAAAAAGCTCGAGAAACTGCAACCACTTTAGGACAAAGACTCTTCCCTTTTATGTTGTCATCTGTTCTTCAAAAGGAAAGAACTATTCAAACATTCCACTGCTGTGACCATAATATTTCCAGCTTCAACTCTGGTGAGACTGTTCATTGTATCATCTATCACTCAGAAAAAACTAAGAAAAGGGAAGTTCAGCAATAATTTATTTCATCTTAAGTCTCGTGTCACCACAGTATAACATGAGACATTCTACAGGGGGCTTCTCTTTTTGCTGACTCTTGCATAGAGCATTTAAAAGGCATAATTTCCCATAAATGTACTCCATGGTACCATCACGAGGGCATATACTGTCATACTTTGTGCCAGGTTTCCTGGTATAAATCCCTGAATTTATATTCACTTTTTTTTTTTTTTTTTAAGAATTGTTTCTGCTTCTTACAGCTATGAGAACTCAGCCAAATTAACAGTAACTACATCAGGCAATTAATTGTTAGGGAGTGCCAACAGGGTATCTTTCTTTTAAAGCCCTTCAAACCATTTGGAACTCCTCGCTTTAGAGCGGGCAGTGAGCTGCACTGCTTGTCTACAACCTACACACTGCTTCTGACTGTACTCTGAATTCCGGTACATACACTGCACTTTGTTTAATCAACAGGTACAACTGTCCCATTTTGAACTTCAGCATGAGTAATGCCATCCGTAAGACTGGGAGGTAATCCAAAGGAACAACACGATGGGTTGGAGGGAAAAACAAACAGGGACAGATGAACAGGACTGTAAAAATTAGGGGTAAAATGTAAGCCAAGATGGAGTTGTGCACACCTTATGCACACAGTAATGACAGTGAATCTAATGCAGAAAGGAAAAGAAGGGCAAAGGAAAACAAAAAGGGTAAGTAACCAGAAAGAAGTAAAAAGAAAGTTTATTTGAGCTGTTCCACATCTGGAAGGGTGGGGAAGCACAGCACAGAAGCCCATGGGCACAGTGCGGCGAGTCAGCAGCATGTGTGTATCTGTTAGGACAAGGCAAGAATCTGTAACAACATAAATGAAAGAGAAAAAACAAAGGGATGACCAGAAATTTTGTTATGCTGCCAAAGGAAATTTCACAGAGCTAAACTTCAACTTTTGAGACAGCCCAAACATGAAGATGCCAGAAAAAACAGGGCACTGTAAAAGCATACAGAACCAGAAGACTAGTTGCTAATGGGGAGAGAAAGCAGGAAAGACCAGATCAAAGAACAGAAAGTTCACTATTTCCCCTGTTTTAATATAAAAGAGCAGCGCACCAAAAAGACAGTATCAGAAAGACCAAGCCCTCCCTGTTTTCCAAGAGACTCACCATCTGCAAGCTGATCACGCTGTCCAGGGCTTTGTACAGAGAAACCGTCACTTGACCTTGTTTGTTAACTCTATTCCCCTTCGAGGCTATTTATGCTATTTTTGTGTCAGTGTATGTAATGGCTGATCCTGGAACGATCTCCTGACTGCAGTAGCTCATAGTGTTAGGTGTTAGGGACACAGGGGCATTCACTAGAATTTTTCATGTAGCAGGAACTACAAGGCATAATGGCAGCATTATGTGCAGAGTGCAGGCCAGTAATTCATACTGATCTCAAAATTCTGATTCGGGGTGGTTTTTTTTCCCCCTCCTCCAGACCAAGAACAGGTTTGTACTTATTTCACTGACACAAACTATTGCAGGTGATATGTATAATGAGTATTTCTTTATACTTCCAGCCTGAGGTTAAAAACACTTCATTTCTGTTCTGTTTGCTGAACTTAGCTCAAATGTCTCTAACTTCAGTTAGTAAATTATCACATTAAAAAATCACCCCAAGACAAACCTCATCCATGTTCCCTCATCCACAAGCGATGTCCATACTCAACTAGTCATACTAAACGTTAGTTACCATCCACTACACAGTCCAATTGGAAAACGGCACCGTACTCTCTGGTTCTTTTCCTAAAGAAAACAGTAAGGACGCTGGCTTCTCCCTCACAAACCACAGGGGTGATTCCTGGCGATGCCGACCAGCAGCAGTGCATTCCAATATTTCATCGTACTTTTGAGGACAGGTCACATTAAATCATCCACTGAGCTTGTTAACAAATTTCTTCGCCGCACAAAAGAGTAGGTGACTTTATACTATACTACACATTATTATGGGCTCTAAAAAAAATACATGGTGTGCTACCTAAACCCATTATCTAATGCGTCCAGAAAAGAGAAGCCATCAACTTTAAACATGCATTTAGAAACATGGCAGTAAGTTAAAAAAAACCAACTGTAAAAATGGAAGCAAAGTCTTGTAACAATAAACTGAATGTTGCAGAGTCCCAGTCACACAGCAACTCTCACTGAGGCTTTTATAGAAGAACTACACGGTGCTCGTTGTGGCTTTAAATGAAATTTCTTAGGTGCTCAAACACAATGGTTTCCTTTAATATCTAATATTCCAAAAGCCATGCATTCAATTTGTTTTTCTCTCAACATTGTTTCCATTAAGTCCATTCCTTACAAATAAAGGTACAAGTCCATGTCCAAAACCTGTTCACTCATCTGTACAGTCCTTATAGCAAATATTAGATGAGATGAAATTTTAAAACGTAGAAGTACTCAAATTATGCCTATTAAAGTACTTCCCTCCTCCTTTTGCCTCCCCATTTTTGCTTTCACATTCTGCAATCATCTTGAAAAACAGATTTTGTATGGTTTTTTACCACCTAGGATATTAATCTCACATTCTTGACCCTAAAAATGGAGCTTAGCAGTGCCTGGACCCCAGTGCACGGTGCAGGCTGAACACGGAGACAGCTCCCGGCCTCTAAGGGCCATCATGTGAAGTAGGAGGTCTAAACTGAGCTGGTATCATGTTTAGAGTTACTGTTAATAACTCAATTAGAGGCTGCTTGTTACTGACACGTATATGAGACACTAAGATTAAGATGTACTGACCATCTTAACACTGATTTCCAAAAACTGAGAACTGTAGGTGCTACACTGTGTTAACGCTAGGGGTACCAGAACTGGCAGTTGTACTCTTCTACTGTTCACATCCTTGTACTTAACCTAAGCATCTGCATCACTTCATCACCATCACATTCTCCCTCAACATTGTATATTCCACAAACTGTAAACCTCCACTTTATTTTTACATATACACTTTCATGTTTCTGTTGCCACCTAGCACTCAGAACCCCTCAAATCTCTAAAAGCCAATAAATACCTACACGTCTCAGATGAAAACTTTGACAACGTCAAAGACTATAAAAAGCATGACAGAAGAAATTTGCTTATACAGTTTTACATTTTAGGCACTAAATCTGATCTTTCTCAATATTTACTTCAGGAACCACAATGTCATTTCTATATAAACACTGAGACACAATGGACAAATAGCTTGTGTTTAAAAAAATATATCTTTGTTGTTATAAATTGGAAAGTCAATTGCAAAGCGAATTTATGCATTTATTCCCACATTCTTAAAATTCTTTTGGGTCTCGTTTTAGAAGAAACAGTGGACACCAAAAAGACTGAAGATTGTTGTTTTGACAGCGGTAGCTTCTTGTTTGGAGAAAAAAAAATTAATTTAGTTTTTTATTTTCATTTTACAGAAAGTTAATAAACTCCATTTTATAAAAATATGAAAGATAAACCACCCTCCAGTTCTGATAATATCAAAATAGTAAAACTCAATCATTCAGCTTTCAACAGTTTCACACACTGGTATTATTGCCCCTCATAAAGACGAAACACTGAACTACAATATAATTTACTCACATGAGAAAAAACTGTTTATTTACACTCTTCCAAAACTGTTAATATTTTTACGAGCATGAATTTAAACCTCTTTCCAAAGCCATTTTTCTTTTCCAGCACACCTTCATTTTTTCAGCAATAATATGAATGAATAAGAATAAAGCAAGTACAGTATCTGTTTACTTGATCAGAATGCTTCGATTAGTCAGGAACTAGCACTGGATTAACCAATTAAACTAGCAGTATGTGAAATCGTTTCACACAGGTGTTTTGTCTATTTGACCTGGGAATACGCCAAAATAATCTGTGCATAGTGTAATCTCCCTGGCAAAGCCTGACGGTTCCCAGTCCTATCCCACCATGCGTCAGAGGGACCAACAGGGTGTGCAGTCAAGTTTATTGCGGAGACTACTTAATAAACTATTGATTGCTGAAAAGAAAATAAGCAGATAAATTGGAGCAAAAAGAACCTCTCTAATCTAACCCACAGATTAACATGCCTTTACCTTCTCTTACTAAGAATAATTGTTCATTTCTAAACAATTACTTTATTACTTCTTTTGTTGTTGTTATTCAAGAGAAGCACCTTTTTAAATGCAAAGATAATTTAATTATTAGATTGAGGTTGACAGGCATTGTCATCTTTTTTCATTTTTTAAGTATCACAGAAGTGAATAACACCTCAGGTCAGGAGCAGGCTAGGATACCAGTCTCTTAACTACAGACCGTCCTGTAAATTCAAGAAGTTTTTGACTCAATGAAATCTCCATTCCAGTCATGGGTCTTTCATGGGAAAACAGTCCTAGGCTGGTGTGGAGTTTCTCAAAGACAGTGCCCACCTTTTCAGAGTGGATGCGGTAGTAACCATAGTATGCTGTGCCAGACAGAGAAACAGATATACTTACAAATAGAACTGATGGGACAGCACTAATAGTAAACTACATTCCCGCTTTTTTTCAGGAACACCAAGCATCCTTGAGGAAATATATATTTTCTTAAAAATCAAACGCAACCAGGGAAAGGATATAGCCGTTAAAAAAACTAAAAGGAAACAACCTGTGAACACAGAGAATTACTATCAGTCTTTGTAACTATTAGCTATCAGACAGAAGGGGAACTCTGTTTTTAAATTACAGTTGAGATAAAGTCTTAAGAACTACTTAAGAAAAGGACTACCTGGATTTTCTGAAGAAGAAAGAAACTGACAGTTCCTATCTTTATTATAACATTAATCTGTTTTAGTCCTGCTGTATTTTGATAGACCATATATATCCTATACATACACACAACGCTACAGCAGACACAAGATAGCATGCTGTAATGCCTACAAAGCAAAGGCAGCAAGGTAACCAGTCACATAAACCCTCAGATTCGCCCTGCACATTTCCAGCCATCTGTAAATGAACTCCTACTGCGCCCCGGGAACCACCCCAGAGAAACATTTCAAATGAGACCGGCTAACGGACATAGACACAAGTGTCTTTTGGAGCTGAACCGGTATCGGGCCACTGAAAAATAAAACAGTTACTTCTTCTACATCTGTTTCAGTTAAGAACTTTTCTGACTGATTGTAGAGTAATTAAAATAAATAGTTGAGGCATAATTTTAGGTACGCAGACATTCTCTGGTTTCTGTTTTTCTTCCCAAGAAAGCTGCAGATGAACAAGGCAGGCTGCAGCAGGGCACTCAATCTACTGGTTCTACAGTAACAGGGCAGAAGAGTTTTCCACTTTGGAGAACACACACTTGCTCATCCTACTCTAAGAACCAGGTTCATTCTGCAAGTAGCAGATTACTGTGATTTTAAACTGAAAAACTTCCCATTTACTACGTAAGAATCACTACTTGGGCTGCCAAAACCAGCATACACAATGCATTCTCCAACATGAAGAAACAGCAGGGCAGACTTACTTACCGTTTCTTGTTCTGTTGATAACATATGCATCATTCAGTTGAAATATGAGTTTCCATTCACAAAAAATGAGATTCTTGCATGGAGAAACCTTCCATATCAGTTTCCGATTCAAGCCAAGACGCTTCACTCTAGGCAAGACTATCTAAGACTGTCATATTTGAAATTCACCTTTCCAATCTCAAGCTCCATCACAAGAAACTATTCTTCCAGATATAAAAAAACAGTAGGCGTTGGGCTTGAATGCTGAGAACTTGGTGGCAGTTTGCAGATCAGTCTTTAATTTGATCCTCGCTTCCAAGGAAGCTTTGCAAACTGAAAATTTCTTTCACATTTGAAATAGGCAATGTTAAATTAATTTCATTCCTTCAATAAAGAAGTACTATGTAAAATGTATTCACGTGTTATCATGGTTGCCTAGGGAAAAAAAAAATATCAAAAAAACAACCCAAAACATTTTTCTTTGATGCAACTGCACAACCTTACTATATTTGACTTGTGATAATAATTTTAAGTGTTGACAAACACCAACATCGTACTGCAATATACGAGTCAATTTTACCGCATGTGTTGATTGTGGAACTCAGTGCGGCAGCTCCAGTGGAAAGGCCACCTTTCGAGACCGCTGAAGCTACAGAGGGTGTAGAAGATGCTGGAGTCAAAGCAGCTGCAGTAGAGGAGACTGACGATGACGTTAACCGCTCTCCAGACTCCATATCTGCAAGAGAGAAGATAAATGTCTGTCTTCTACAGCAGGAAATGAAATCACAAGAAGACTACAGAAGTATCTGTTGCTGCCCATGTCTCAGGACCCGTACTCGATTCTTGGTAGTTCCTCTGACACCTCCACGTGAGGGGCACATCCTACGAACAGCACTCAGACACCACGGGAGTCCAGCCCAAGTGCAGCGGTACGGAATCAGGTGATGCTGTTGAGAGCTACCTGACATCTCAACTTGAACACCAACAGCCTCACCTGGGACCACCACCCACAACCTCTGCTCAGGAGCTCCACTGGGCCTCAGGCAGGCACTGTCAGCCCTTGATGAGCCAGGCCACAGCTCTGCAGCCTCATCTGTGCCCATGCTGGCTGGATCCCATGTCTCACCTTAGGGCTTCCTGCCAGGCCTGCATCAGCTCCTATCTCCTGCTACTCTTGATCAGGCCATGGGTGGACCCCCAACTGACAGGTCCCTGTAATGTGCCCGGCCCCCGTCCCCAGCACAGCATCCAGATCCCATGAGGCTGTGCAGGCCAGGAAAGGCACTGCCTGTCTCACTCGTGGCTGTCAGCTTGTCCCTCCTGGCACAGAAGCCCTGTGCCTGCCGCTCCGTGGGCAGACGCCAGCTCTATACAAAGCATGCCAAAAGGTCCATAGCTAGTCTCTTAATTTAGGGAAAGACCTGGTAATTATGGTGAGATAGTATGAATATAAGAACTCCTGTAAGTTGCTAGCTTTTTTTTTCCTGACGAGTTTATAGTATAAAATAAGGCATTTTCATTTGTACCAAGAACTACCCAGAAGTTACCAGACCTATCTCACAGAGCAGGGATGTGTATTTTATGAAAAACACACAGTAAAATTATTTTTAAAAACATTACTTGTTGAGAAGTAGTTTCTTAGATACTGAAAAACTGCAGCTAAGCAAATGATGTCTAAGCATAGCCATAGCGGAGGGAAAAGGCTGACTCAGTCTGCCAGTACGGCATCTGAGGGTGAGCCAGGATCACGACAGAAACAAGGTGGGAAGAAAGCTTTTCAGAGGCCCTTTATTATTACAAAAGCAAGGACACTCAGCAAACTTAGCTCCTAACAGGGAAACTCCCGAGAAATCGGTTCCTGCCGATTCCCCTCCAGCCGCAGCGGAACACCCTTTCCCAGGCTCATCACCAGAAGGGCGAGGAGGACATGTCCTACGGGTAAATCAAACAATAGCTGCATGAACTCACTCCCAGTCTTTGTAAAACAGAACGCCAAGTACACAAGAGACACACTTTTCCTGTGTCGATCAATTTAGAAAACTGGTGTGTTAAACAGTACTTCTGACCCAAAGCTGTGTTCAACAGTGACTTCCCAAATACTCCTGGAAAGAAATCCAGCATAAAAGCTGTTGTCCGTGGTTCCTATCAGTGAAAATGAATCTTAAAAAGGCAAGGGAAATGCAGAAGCAAGTCACAGACAAGCACACAAAATGCCTGGGAGATGCACCGTGCCCATTATAACTAAATCATAAATTCCTGATCACTCACAGATTTTACGTGGCAATTTCCAAGTACTGGATAAAGTCTCCAAACTTTGCCACCCAGGAAAAGAAAACATTTTGCTAATGAGGGGACAGTATATCACATAGAACTGCCTACCCTTTACACAAACTGCAACCAACCACTCTGCAAAAACCAGCACCACAAGACTTCATTACTTTCATTCTTTAGAGCCTAATTTATCCAACGTTTTCACATATGTAGAAGAAAAATAATTTTTTTCCTGCAAATACAGAAAAATCACCTACTTACACGGTACAAAAAAAGTATCTACTACTATACTGAATATGAGATCTATACACTTTTTATTCACAAAAATAGCAGAAATCATGAAAAACTATTTCCTTCAGATAATTTATCAAGGCAGAATACTATTGAACATTTAAAAAAATTAATTCAGGACTTCTACATAGATGCTTTTCTCCAATTAAACATCTTCTATCAATGGTTAAAGAATACCTTATTGATTCTTAGTAATTTGTTAATGTAACCAGCTAAACTGATGCTCAGCAGAAGCCACTGAAAAATACTGCATGTATTGCAGACTTCAAATGTTATATGTCCATTAAATTATAATCTAATTTAATTTGTAAGAATCCTTTTTGTAAGAGGTTCCGATTTCAATCTGTACCTACAGATTTAAGTCTGTAACATTTGCAACACATACATTATTTCACACTACAGAAAATTTACTCTCTTTAGCATATATAGGAACATCAATATACCTAAACGAATATACCAAAATTTGCTTTTTAGACACTAAGGATGACTGAACTTAGGTGAGGTCAACAGGCAGCAATTAAACAAAAACTTACAGTTTTGCTGTATTTTGGTACTCCTTATTCTAAGTATGGCCACAGTGAATTAACTGTTTAATAAGGATGGGACAGGGGAAATTAGCAGCTCCCCGTAAGGGTATTATTACAGTAATCACTTGGAAAAGGGAACGTATTTCTAAGCTTTAGGGTACTGCATTCAAAACTCGAGACTGAAACTTGGTATTTTACTTATGTTTCCTAAGAAAAACACACAGACCTCTCTGATTTCCAGAAAATATTGCTGTCGTGTCGTGTCTAATAATACAGCATTAAATGAGTCTTTGCCACGTAATATAGTTTATAAATAAGCACAGTTAAGAACCACCTATAAGCAACCTGCATTTGTCAAAAACGGGAACTTTTCCTTGGTAAATCAATGTTTTTTAAAGTACAGAAATGTAAATTTGGCAATACTTGCAAGCTTTTAAAAACCAACGTAAGCCATCTGTTTGAATTGGTAATACAGCATCCAGTAAGAACTGGGAGCATAGTATGTGCCCCCACTCCCCCCGACTCTTTGTTTTGGGGGGTGAGGTGTGGCTGGGGAGGAGTGGTGGCGCATTTTCAACCTTTAATTCAGCTGCTTGTTTAAAGTCACTAAAAGAAAACTGGGAGATTGGTATTTTTGAACCAAAGAAATTATATTCTTTTCCTAGATACAGACATACTTCTTCTTTAAACTAAGTCAACCTTTAATTATGTTTAGTTAATTACTCTAACCACAGCAGATGGCTGACTCCAAAAGAGATAATCCCCGAAACAGCCATTAGTCAGGATCAGCAATAATTACACCGCAGACCTAATATGTTCTGTGACTAAAAAAGTCCATACCGGTTACAGCAGATCCATAGTCTTTTAACCTCAAGTATAAAGCAGACATTTGTTCCACTTTAATGTATTTTGTCAGCCAGTACTTATGATGGACTCTCATGGCTTTTTGGAGCTCTCATATTTGTAAAAGAGAAATTGAGTGAGTAAAACTAGGAAAGAACTTGACTTTTTCTTTTCCAGGTGTCGTGACTGGTGTCACTTCCTCTCAATGCTTTTACTGAAACTTCAGTTACTTCCCTGGAATTCTGCACAGTGATTAATAACCACGAATGCAGCTGAACCCCATGGAAACAGAAAGCAGCCTCACGTTGAAGAGGAACAAAGGAGGGAGACGACACCGCCGTTGGGCTCGGCCGGCAGGGCTGCCCAGCATGGCGCTGCTGGGGGGACGCACAGGGCAGGCTCTCGGCACAGACAGCGTCGGCACACACCTGAAACCAGTCTCATTTTATGAAGTAAGATTTCATGTTACAAATTAAGAGTGTCCCCTGCGGCAGGCCGAGCCCCCAGCGGGCGCAGAGAGAGGCAGAGAGGTGCTGCGGGGCCCGGGGGTTCACCGTGTCACACAGGCTGCAGAACCCGGGGAGAAGGGCAGGGGCCGCGTAAAAGCAGCAGTGAGCCAGAAAATACACAAAACCAACAAGTACCCCGACCAAAACCTCTCAGAGAAGAAGGGCAGCGCCCACAGGAGCGGGCAGACGAGCCATGGACACGGGAGTTACTGGGGCAGGCGAGGACCCCGCTCCGTGGGCGCCGTCTGCTCATCGGCCTCCCCGCACGCCGACTACGACTGCGGCAATCTGACGGGCACCTGAGATTAGACTCAATTAATAATTAATGGTTCACTGTACACATCTCAAATGCTGTACGAGGCCAGTTGAGCACCAAATGGTTCAAGTTTCACAGAACTTTAATTATGTCGCTCGCAAAAATTTGAGCACTTCACATAAGACTTTCTGTGGAAAAACGTCACAACGTAAAACTTATTTAATAAACTGACCACCACAATGAAACTTTTTTAAGTAAACCAACTGCAAGATTGGCTTGTGTTTTATAGGTACTGTACCAACTACGAGGACACTTCTATCCACAAATAACCTTCATACATCCCTGTGGGTTGCGCTGTGGCAGGCACAGGACACTCCCGCACTACGCTCTAAACCCTTTACAGCCCTCCCCCTCTAAATAACCCCATGTCCTACGACAAGGTGTCCAGCGCAGCGGATGAGGGGAAGGCCGTGGATGCTGTCCACCTGGACGTGACACAGTTCCCCTGCAGAAACCGGCTGCTCGTGGCTTCGACGGCGTGCGCTCCCCTGGGTGACAAAAGGAGCAGAGGCCAGGCCCGGGGAGCGGCGGGGAATGGGGCTAAACCCAGCCGTGTCCCAGGGCTCAGGGCTTTGGCACGACGCAGATGAGGGATCCAGCGCGCCCGCAGAGCTGGGCAGGAGCGTGGATCTGCTGCAGCAAGGCTCAACGGAGGCATCGGGACAAGCTGCACCAGTGGGCCGGCACAGTGCTGCCGGGGCTCCACAAGGCGCAGTGCCGTGTCCTGCATCTGGGACCCCACAGTCACTCCAGGCTTGGGGAAGAGTGGCCGCAGCTGCCTGGTGGAGAAGGACCTAGGGGTGTTGCACGCGTGCCAGCAGCATGCCCGGGTGGCCCAGAAGGCCACCAGCACCCTGGCCTGGATCAGCAGCAGTGTGTCCAGCAGAACTGCCGCAGTGACCGTCCCCTGGGCTGGCCACTGGCAAGGCCCCCCTGGAGGGCTGCGTCCAGTTTTGGGTCCCTCACACCAGGAGGGACGTGGAGGGGCTGGGGCACATCCAGAGAAAGGCAGTGGAGCTGGTGAGGGGTCTGGAGCACAAGCCTTGTGAGGAGGGGTGAGGGAGCTGGGGGTGTCCAGCCTGGAGGAAGAGAGCCTGAGGGGAGACCTTCTCACTCTCCACAAATACTGCATTCACACATTTTATGATCTTCATGATTATGGTAAGGGAAGAATAGTTATGAATGACAGGGTGTTTTATACTTCAGTTGCATTACATTCCATGGAGGGTGGACAGGCACACAGGCCAGGTTAAGTTACAATCCTCCACAAGCCTCGCTTCTGGACTAAACTCAGAATATATTCCTGAAAGCTGCGTAACACTGGGCAAGAAATACAAACTCTCCGGTCTGTACCAGGAGAAGCTAACGGCCATACCAGCTACCCATCAGGCATAAGAGCACCACAGGGAGTCACTTAATGTTGAAGCAATCCAAGTCTACTTAAAACAAAAATTCAAAACCCAAAATATCAACACTAAGTGTCCAGACTAAATAAAGGCAAATCTATCTGTATTATTTGTTATTCTGTATGAGGTTGTAAGAAGAGATAGGCAAAGGTTCTGTTTCAGCCATGACGGATTTGCTTGTGATCTAATTAACTATTGTAACTGTAATTACATAAAGAATATCAGAGGAACTTCCATAAAAATCAAAGAGAATGACCCGATCAGGGCACTGCAACTATGGCATGAGCTCAGTAGGCGGTCAGAAAGAATCTAAGTCCCTGAATACCCAGCAAACGGGAAGAGAGGACAGGGAATCAGGCGATCAGGAAAGGGTGTAATTACTCAGAACACCAAGAGCAAAGTGTGTCTCTTCTTTTAAGAGGCACCCGAACCAGCTGTATGGTATATTTCTAATAAACATTTTTATCTTTTTTTTTTTCCCCCCAGTTATTCAAAACCCCATTTTTATTCCTTTTGTTGTACGTATTCAAAAATAAAGTGTTAAAACATTTCCTCTCGTTTTTAACAACACAATAGATTTGTGCCTAATTTATCCAGTCATTTGCTAATCGGGTCATTTTTAACACTGAGCTAAACGGACGACGCATTGCTTCCTCGTTGGCAATACTTTGTCAATGTGCCCGTTTCCTCACAGCTTCCAATGCAGAGAACTCTGAACTACTAAGAGGACTAGTCAGTAACACATTATCTGTCCACTACCTGATCTGGCATTCCTGTGACTGAGAGTAACAGCCACCACCGATCAACTTCTGTGGTTATCTCTATCCTGTTCTCCTATTTGCCTCTCTAAGCTAAGCAAACCGACAGCTTCCTGAGAATCACCTGGTTATCTTCCCTGCTCCTATCTAAAACTTTATGTTGTATCTGAAACAAGTGTTCCTGCGTACAGTCACCCAGTGATACACTCCACATTATTTTGCTCACCAGTTGTTATGCATCTGAATTTTTTACCTGCTATCAAGCTAATCTGTTCGTTCAACTATGTACTACTTACACACAAACCACCTAGATACTTCACAGAGGTGAACAAATGCATTTGGAACTCAAGAAAGTATGAACATACACTTTGTATTATTACCATTTTCCTCACCTACCAAGAAGGGACAACAAAGAATAGAAATTAAGGTACCAGAACGACCAGTGAAGTGCAACAATACATTTCCCAATACACTTCAACAAAGGAAGAAAAGGAGAAAATAACAGTTTGAAAAATGAAAACTATCTTTCAGTTCAGCTTTATTTAAATAAATTCTCTTAAGAATTGCATATTAGCACCAAACCAGCACGATAAAAGACAGGGGAAAAAACAAAACAAAAATCTATGTTTACTAAACCAATGTAAACTCTGAAAATCAATTATTTATGTATGTAGCTCTCCACGTGAACTTTCTCTAGTATTATGTAATGGCATTTATTATTAAAGAATAAACAAACAGGATAAAGCAGTGTTGGTTAGCAGCTGGGTATTCTTGACCATGGTATCATTTGTCTACAATTTTCTAATCCACTGCTGTGTTCATAATGAACATTATCTTTTATGAAAACAGCAGGTCTTGAATAAAACATATCAATATATGTGTGATATTCAGTGTTCAAAATATCTGTTTAAACTCACCTCATATTAAGGATAATCCCTAGTACATACAAACATCATTCTGCCATTGTATGTATTTCCCTTAAATAAATAAACAAACACACACACACATTCTGCTCACTAGCTCCAGACATCTTTCCTTTTCAACCTAAGAAGCAGTTTCATCAGCTCAACCAACAAACACACAGCAGCACATTTGCACAAGATAGCAACTTCCAGCACTTTACCTCCATTAGACGGTCTCAGAGTAGACACAGAACCAAACGGGAACTACAATGTAGAAGAGAAATACACACAGTTGCAAGATGTTCAGAACTGGGACCGCTGAAGTCAACCTTTTTTTTTTTTTTTAGCTTTTCCAAAACCTGACTTTCAGTCGCTCAGCACCAGAGTTTGCACTTTTTGCTAACTTTTCGCCACTCAGAATCTCAGGTCCAGTTCAGCCACTGTTCTGTCCATCTCTTCCCATGGTTCGAAAGCCAGACTTCACATCCTCAAGCCCAAAATTTAGGCTTAGCTTCAGTGACAGGCACAAACAGAGCCTGAGAAAAACTTACAGAGGAAGTGCCCTTCTGAACATTTGATTGCAGAAGCTGCCACAGGTTCATCTGGGAACTGTTAAAAATTCTGGATTGCTAAAATTCACGCTTGTGCCAAGAACACTAGTTAGCATTTCCATAACTGACCCTAGCCTATCGTTGCCAAAGAATGATAGAAGGAGCTAAAACAAAAGCTAGCTTTGTGACACCCAATGGATCTGCTCTAACATACACATACACTCTCCAGAAAACCCACTACAAACAACGTATTTGGCCCACCTGGCATTATTTTACTGTATGTTTGGAAAACAGCATATAAGAAAACGAGTGGGCAGAGAAAACGCCAATCCAAATAGTTAAACTTTAAAAACATAAACTAAGGGAAAGATAAGTTTGAGAATAACCAGAAACCCAGATGTCTATTTGTGTGCGCGAATTCCACGTGAATCAAAGTAACCCATTCAGAACTAGTTCAGGAGCGTAGCCCCCAGTAAATCTTCCAAAGAATAAAGACTCAGAGAAAAAGATTCCTTTACCCCACAGTCCTAAACTTGCAGACTACCATAACTCACGTATCCCCACGAGTAAGAAGGGGCAAGGGTGTTATCCAATCTCCTTTATAAAACGGTCTCCAGTGTGCATTAGCAGCCACTTGCTTTTCATTTCATGCCAGCAGTTTAAGATACTATTTTACTCCTTTACAGACTGCTAGAAGTAGAACAACCAGAATACTCTGATGAGGAACGAGTTCTTGGATGCCAAGTCAGAGTTTCAGAAAAGCATTCAGGAGAAACACATCTTTTGCACGTGTGCCTGTGCCAGCCTCAGGCTCTGCACTGGGTCCCCATTTTGCTTTAGAAGAGCACCAAACTTCAGTCTTATTATTCTGACATTAATATTGTCTTAAACAGAAAGAGAAAAACCTGAACACCCAAATCGTACATTTAGTTCTCCCATGCCAGTGAACATTAGTTTTAGCCTATGCAATAGTGAAGAAATCTATCAGTCTTACCACGTCACTGAGCTTTGACACCCTGACTGAAAATATTCTCATTGAGGAATGTCAGTTGCTCAGTTTCGAAGTAAGTACCTTGTGGTGTCGTCTAGCAGGAATGCAATGGTTCCCACTAAGAGGCTGAGGAACAGGTAAATGGTTTCCATATTTTCATGTTGCTCCATTCACATAGTTCTCTGGAAACTCAGAACCTGTTCTAGAAGGAAGTGTTCTGTGCTGTACTCACCATCAACTACAGTCAGCTTCATAATTGGCATCCACCGTCACCTCCAAAATACCTTTCTTAGGTTATTTGTTTGTAACTACTTCTTCTAGTTTTAAGGCATTAGGATCTTTTTTTAAAAAATTGAGACATTTAAGTGAAACAAAACAAATAAAACAAAAAACACACACACATTTTTAAAAAGTCCACTGAAGTTTAACTAAGAGAAACGAGAATAATAATGGGGTTCTTCAGATACAAAAGAACCCAACCACAACATCAAGCCTGAACAGAAGCCATGGCAGCTGCTACCATGTCAGGAGACTGCCCTTGCTGACTCCAGTCCCATTCACAATTTCACTCTTAAAAGCCAAGGTTGAATCCCTCTTCCTTTCTTCCCCGTGGCATTTTTCCTGCCTTATTCCCCTCAAAATAAGCCTGTGTCTATACACTCTGGCTGCTCTACTGTCCACACCCTCTTCTTTACAGGTAACAATGCATAGGAACTCATAGGTCCAGCATCTCCAAAAAACTCTTTCTACCAAAGCTCTGTTCCTCGCCTACTTACATTTCTCTCACCGTGTGAACAGATTTCTTATAGATGCTGTCTACTTTAAAAGTTTGCTACTAATGGCTATTTAATTTGAAAATATCTATTTCTAAACTATTATGAAAACGTCTCTCTTAACTGAATCATCATTTTTCTCCAGATTTCAGTTTCAGTACCTGCCAGCACAGTGGGTACCTCCTGTCAGTAACTTAACTCATACATCACTTCATTTTCACAGTAAGGTACAATAACAGAAAAAGTAGGCATCTTGAAGAGCAACGATGATTTTGCTTAGGAATTACTACAGAAATATTTGGTACTAAGAGCACAATATTCTTGCAATAGGAATTTATACTGGAACTGCAAAACTCAATGTAGCATCTCTCTAAACTTTCTGGAATTACCCAAGAACACACATAGGTAGTACCTGCCGTAGGACTTCACTAACATTTACCACAGTACATACAATGCTATGGAAAACTGCGCGCAATTTTTACTAGCGTAAGGTAAGACCAAACTTAAAAAACCCACTTAGCAGAGTAAGACCAAAAATGCACTGCCACCCTTGCTACAAGATGAAAAGTGTTAGACTGATGTTCTGGAGTGAAGTAAAGCTGGCCCTGCACACTGGGCCACAGCTGCACTGCCACCCCGTCCTGTCAGCAAGAGCCAAGAAATTACTCCAAGTAAAAATAAATAGAGAAAGAGCAGAAAAAATCCTATAAATACAAGAAACACTGATCAAAAAGGCTGTTTGATTTTATTTGAAAACTAAGTTTATGTTAGACATTGAACAGCTCTGCAAGTGATAAAAATAAGCTATGAAATACAAATACTTCAGAATATGCGTGAAACACGTGCATTTTATGTCACTGTATTTGTCTGATGAGTATTTCTCAAAATTTTTCATAAACTTAACCCCAGTTGCCAAAATCTCTAAATAGGCTTTAACGTTTTTTTAAGTCTCATGCAAATCAGATGTATTCGCTCATCACTGCTATCAGAAAGCATTGCAAAAATGCAGTAGAATATCAAAACACTGAAAGCTGCAATTCTCTGTATATTTCTCTTCCATCCATAAACATTGCAAACTAATAGCCTGGGGAAAAGGAAGGGAGGGAGGGAGGGAGGGA
>VZRU01019463.1:15220-33386 GCA_013398155.1 Pedionomus torquatus | reverse complement strand
AAAAAAAAAAAAAAAAAGGCTTTACTTCAACTTCAAACAGGGTGGGGTTAACTATCAGAACAGGGTTGTTTACCTTGGGCTGAAACACGTGAATGGGGGGACGTTGAAAACCTGCTTTCATGAGTTACTGTTTTCCACAAAGGCTTCTGTTCCAAGGTAGGGACAGCTTAAATAAGCAACGTTTCTTGGAAGTATTTTCTCTTTGCCTCTGCAATGCTTTCACTACCATCCTGGAGCATCATTCACACGATCAAAACTTGCCAGTGTGCCGGGTACTACAACTGCCAGTTCCAGCTGCCCCTTCATTTACTCTGATCCTGTGTTGATACTGAGTTGGTTAAAAAAAAAACAAGAAAAGGAAAAAAGAAAAGGCATGGATGAGTCTTTCTTGAACTGAAAAACATAGTAAAACAAACAAAACAAGGAGTTTACCTGGTGGTAATCTTTGGCCTGAATAGGAAGAGATCAGGATAAGTCTACTGGGTCACTGTTGGCCTGTCCCTGGGGAGGGTGCCCTCTAAAGCCCCTCTGGACCTCCAAGATGAACCTGTTCTGGGGTTGTGTTTGCAGAGTGTGTGCTGGGCACGGGGATGCTCTCCTGAAAGGCAAAGGGTATTAACTTGAGCTTCAGGACAAGTTAACAGGCTTTGGACAACTCTGTGAGGCAAGTGTCTGTGCCTACACACCTCTGTAGGTCTCTCTGAAGCCTGTGTCCACTGGCCAGATGCAGTAGGAGATCGGTGTAAAAGATGGACTGCAGCCCCTGTGTAATGCAGACAACTGGGCTGTTACAAGATCAGTTGCCAAACCAAGGGATTTCTTGTGTGTCTGCCAAGAAACCTCAGAGAACAGAACCTGGGGGAGTAAAGCATAGCCAGAACCATCCTACAGAAATGCTGTTTTGGTGAAGAAATCAAAGGCTAGAGGATAACTGATTCCTATTATTTTTATTTACCTTTTTTCACCTTGAGTCACTAGAAAAAAACACACACAGCCAGCTGTGAAGGAGTAGCCCACCTCTGGCAGCTCCTTCATGCTCCATTTCTTTCATCCATCCCATCATGATGGCCCAGAGCCATGGGGAGGGCTGGGACCCACCTTGCCATAGAATCATAGAAGGGTTAGATTTGGAAGGGACCTTAAAGATCATTGAGTTCCAACCCCCTGCCCTGGGCAGGGACACCTCCCACCACACCAGGTTGCTCCAAGCCCCATCCAGCCTGGCCTTGAACCCCTCCAGGGATGGGGCAGCCACAGCTTCTCTGGGCAACCTGTTCCAGTGCCTCACCACCCTCACAGTGAAGAGTTTCTTCCCAATATTACATCTCATTCTCTCTTCTTTCCATTTAAAACCCTTCCCCCCCATCCTATGGCTCCCCTCCCTGATCAAGAGTCCCTCCCCAGCTTTTCTGGAGCCTCTTTAGGAACTGGCAGGAGCTCTAAGGTCTCTCTGGAGCCTCCTATTCTCCAGGCTGAAACACCACCACCCTCCCCCCAACTGTCCCAGCAGAAGGGCTCCAGCCCTTGCAGCATCTCTGTGGCCTCCTCCGGACCGGTTCCAACAGGTCCATGTCCTTCCTGTGCTGAGGACTCCAGAGCTGGATGAACTACTCCAGGTGAGGTGATTTCCCCTTGGTTTTGCTGTGTATGCTGTGAGTGTGGTCCCAGGCAGGAGGAAAAAGCCACCCTGGCAGAAAGAAGGTGCTCCGTGTGTTTCCTGGGATGAGCAGAGCTGCTTGGCTCATGGAGGGGGCTGTGGGTGCCATCTGGGCCGTTGCTGTGCGGGAGCTCTAGGTTGGATCATCGAGTCCTGTCTCCTCTGAAGCTCAATGAATCTAGAAAACCATCTCCCCTTGTCATCCGTGCTCGGAGATTCACAGCACCTGCACAAAAGTGCTTTCATGTCTGCTTCATGCATATTGAGAGTCGACATTAAAAGGGAGAGAAAGGAAGAACAATCCATTAGGCTCTGTGCACTAAATCCTAGATTTCAAACTGACACATCTAAAAATACCTGTGATATGAAAGCAGATACAGCGTGATAATTACAGACTGCGGGTCTATTGTACTGCTGTTCTCTATATGGGATTCCTGCTCCAGCATCTGCTGCAACCATTATAAGGGACAGGAGCAAACCAGTCTGGATAAACGAAGAAACACGACGTTGGGTGGACTAGCACCAGCAGCATCCCAAAATCCTCCAGATCCGGGGCGTTTCAGTGTGGAGTGCTGGGATTTGGCACTGGGTAGCTCCTCCTTGCCCATATTTGAGATGTTTCTTTTAGAGAATCCTTCGGTGGCTGACCTGAAACCAGCTTATTGTGTGAAGTGGTTAGCATTTCCCGCTTTCTGGAGAGATTTCTCATCTCCTTGGATGTGGTAGAAAACGTGTGTCACGAAAGTGCTGACCTCAGGTTGGTATGGGGGGAGCCACCCCGACTCTCTGTGAAATGATGAATTCCGCCTGTTTGTGGCAATTTCCTGTCGTTCTAAACGCCGGCAAAGATTAAATTGTAGGCTAATTAGGTAATGATCTCATTTTACATAAATAAATCTGGTAAAGCACATTCGTTATTGTACGAAGCTGGTGTTTGACATGAGCCCGGAGGCACGCACCGTCCCTGTCCATGTGTAGAGACCGTCCCCCAGCTTTCCTTCTCAGGACCAGTGACTGTGAAAGCAAAGGACAGATTTGTCTAAAAATCTGGGGTGGGACTGGATGGTCTTTAAGGTCCCTTCCAACCCAGACTCTTCCGTGATTCAATGATTGTTTGCTACCTGACAGTGATGATCCCTCACGTGTCCACCCCAGTCCTGGTGGAGACCAAGCCGTGTTTTAAGGGTATGAAAGGCAAATATCATCCAGCCACTGCACTTAAAGCCCAGGGTTTGGGCCTGCATGTCTTCCTGTGCTGATGTACAGAGCCCAAACCTCAGCTCTCGTGCCCTCAGCTGAGCTTCTGGAGGTACCACAGCATGGTTAGAGGTTTGTCCTTCTACAGAACCACCAACTGGGGCACACGAGCCAGTGTTACAGTCCCCTGCCAGGGAAATGAGCCCTGACTCATGTCCCTTTTCTCAGGAAATGTGGGAAGCAGGTCCCAGGTCTCCCAAATTCTTGGCGTGTGCTGAACAGATCTAGAAGTAACTTCTGCATGAGGCATGATTACCTGATGGAGGCATGAGTTGGAAAAGAAACCTTCAAGGGTTGAGATGGGCAGGGCCATGCTCACAGTGATGCAGATGATGGACTGGGACCCCTCTAATCCGCTGTGCAAGAAACTGCACCTCCGTGCCTCAGTTTCCCCATCAGTAAAGCAGGCATATGGGTGCTGCAGAGCGCTTTGACATGCATCTCTGCTAAATGCGGGATGAAATGCAGGAGTAGCAAACCAGAGAGGGACAGAGCAAGCCCAGAGTTGCTCAATGGCCCTCCAGGCAGAGGCAGGATCTGCAGACAGCTCTCAGACGTGGACAGGGATGACCCTGGGTTTGGGATGCCTTGGGAGATGCCTCCAGCCTTTTTTGCCAGTGGAGACTGGACCTTTTTGCCAGTGGAGACACCTTCTCTTAGCTCTGGGCAAGACACAGGCCTCAGAGGAGGAGACTGGGAGCAAAATGCCATGGGGTGGGTGAAGGCAAAGCACAATTTCAGTGTCTGTGTGACCCTGGCTGACACTTCATGGGCTTTATCTTACTATTCCACCCAGCTTCCAAGAATCTATCACAACAGTTTTCCACCAAAATACCTACCCTGGCAGAAAGGTTACTTTGGATGCCATTATTTCTACAATTTCCTAAGAAAATACGCTCCCGTAAGGGCTTTCCTGCTTGTGTAGGGTCACCTACCCTGCAGAGGTTGTGCATCTCTATCAGTACCAGGGTCGTGTGTGACACCGAGAGAAATTCTCAGAACCAGGAGCTCTGAATCAGCA
This sequence comes from Pedionomus torquatus, assembly GCA_013398155.1. Lineage (NCBI taxonomy): Eukaryota > Metazoa > Chordata > Aves > Charadriiformes > Pedionomidae > Pedionomus > Pedionomus torquatus. The sequence goes on along the minus strand of VZRU01019463.1, from coordinate 29,451 downwards.
CTACCAGGAAATTAGGACAAGGAGAGGTATTGCCCCTTCCCTCTTCTCGGAGGAAAAGTTGTAAAACAGGGAGAGAAAGGGTGTGAGGAGTGGGAAGAGAGAGGAAAAACAATAGATGGGAAAAAGATGAAGAAAACGTGGATGGAGATAGACAGCCTATGTGTAAGGGGGAGGAAAAAAGAAGGAATAAAGGTGTTGGAGGAGAGAACCGGAGCCCATACTCCATGGGCTGAGCGGGCAGGTGTCGCTGAGCCCCACAGCCTGCCCTGCCCCACTGATAACCACCCCCAGGACCTCTGCCAAGAAAACCAGCCTTGTCCCCTCCAGTTTATTCTTTTTCCCTGTCTCTGGAGGATCTTTGGGTGCTTGTTTTCGGGGATACGGTGCTGGCATACCACCCGTGATAGGGGACGCCTGCGTGTTGCACCTTCACTGCCTCGGCTTTTCACTACTCCCTGCCCCAGCCCGCTTGAAGAGAGGAGGGGAATTCGGGAGGGGGGCTCCGGCACCCACCTCCCATGCTGAAATAAAGATGCCCCATGGGTAAACTCCAGAAATCCCATGGAGGTTGGCTTGCTTTTTATGGGATTAGCTATTCCTCTGCATCAACCCATGGGGATGGATGTGTCAAACGCCTGTAGACTACTGTTGCCATCAAGGTCACCTGCAGGAACTACTCTGGATTCTCTCTGATAGCACAAACCCCAACTCTATTCAAGCAACATAAAATAAGTCGGGCTGTGACAAATTTCTAAGCTACTTCCCCACCGCTTTATCCTGCCACAGCCCCGCATTCCTGTTGTCAGCACGCTGAGCACACGGAGCAGAGGCACGGGCTCCACGGGCAAACGTACAGGAAAATCCGGCGTCTCCAGTATTTGTCATCATGAATTGAAATGATATTTGTTTTCTGATAAAAGGTTGGTACTTTGCTCTTTTGCAAGCTGCTTTTAAAAAAGCAGTTACTCTGGGGAGTAATTTAACTCCTTCCCATACCATCTGTCTTTGTCCAACACGCATGTAGGAGCTGACATAGAACTTCATGAAGCTCCCGAATACTCAGAGAGATCCAGATGCCCTTGCCGAGGGAGAAAGGTTCCATCCCAAAGGCAAGTTCTTATTGCTGATGCTTTTAGGAGTCTGGCAATTATTGTGCAATACGAAGTCTCTCAGAGTCACAGAATCATGGAATGCTATGGGGTTGGAAGGGACCTCTGGAGATCATCCAGTCCAACCCCCTGCCAGAGCAGGTCCACCCAGGGCAGGTCCCACAGGAACGTGTCCAGGCAGGTTTTGAATGTCTCCAGAGATGGAGACTCCATCACATCTTTGGCCAGACTCTTCCAGGACTCTGCCACTCTCACAAGAAAGAAGTTCCTCTTCATGTTGAGATGGAACTTCCTCTGATCAAGTTTGTGCCCATTGCCTCTTGTCCTGTCCCAGGGCACCACTGAAAATAGAGTGGTCCCATCCTCCTGACACCCATCCTGGAAGTATTTCTAGGTGTTGATCAGCTCCCCTGTCAGTCTTCTCCAGACTAAAAAGACCCAAGTCCTTCAGCCTTTCCTCAGCAGAGAGATGCTCCAGGCCTCTAATCATCTTCGTAGCCCTTTGCTGTGCCCTTTCTGACAGTTCCCTGTCCTTCTTGAACTGGGGAGACCCTATCTCATCCCTTATGGAAGTGCCTTCAGGTCTGGTGGCCATCTCTGCTCTAGCAGCTACCTGGTGGGAGAGGGGACATGGAGGGACCATCTGGGCTGCAGAGCCCAGCTCCTCACGGTGGTGGGGACTGGTTCCCCTGGTGATTCATCATGCCCAAGCAGTGGTGATGCCCACAGCACTTTGTTCAGAGGGGGGCACTAACTGGTTAACGCTCGACAATCAGATAGGAGAAAAATATATATTGGCGAATGCTCTTTGCCAAGCGACAGAAGAAGGGAAAAAAAAAAAAACATGATTCATTTTTTTGGGGGGTAACTGTAGTTCAGACATCCTCGGAGAAGGTTAACTCCTTGTGACAATATGCCCAGAAAGAATTTATTTGGCAGTGGATGAGTAAGGGAAAAGGAAAAAAAAAAAAAAAAGATAAAAGAAAAAAATTCAATAAAGTATTTTTGGATAGTTCTAGTGAGCCAGGAGCAAGGACTGGAGGGTACTGAGCCGTGGGTCCACGCAGCACCATAGGATCCACGGCTCGATACCCTCCAGTCCTTGTTCCATTTGTAGGGATGACCGCTACTCTCCAACCCCAGAGACATCATCTCTGTCCCCTCCTCATCCCTCCCAACCTCCCCTGAGCTCCCGGTTGCTGCAGTGGTTGAGGGAAGGGGGGCAGTTTGCTGGAGGAACCTTGCAGAAAGGAAGCCTTGGGCAAGGGGGAAAATGGCTTGGAGAGGGAAGGAGACGGAAACCTGAGGTGTCAGGCAACGGCAGAAAAACCCTGTTTAGTATTCCTAGAGCTCCTGGGCTTTTTTAGAAGGAAAGTACCTCCATTTAGCAGCTAGAGTAAATATCATGCCTTAATATTGTGTGTTAATAGACTCGCTTTTTCAGCTACTGACGACTGTAGTTTTGGAAAATTTATTGTTGCCATAAAACGAGTCTCTCTCTCTCTCCTCCCTCTCCCTCTCTCTTCTGCTAATTGACAAAGAGGCCCAGTAATTAAAGGACAATAAAAGTTTTCCAGTAATTAGTTTCTGTTGTTTGGTTACAGGCCATCAATTGTTCTTTAATAATACCAATCGTTAGCATGCAGTAGTCAGTGGGCTCTCAAAGGCTTCTGGGGCACAACCACTTACCAACACTACACATTCCATTCCCATGAGGGCATCCTGCATCCAGCCAGAGATTAACCCTCTCCTAGGATGAAGCGCTCCTAACCCTGCCTTCCTGTTTTGGGGTAAACATCTCACGTTAACTAATAACCAGGAGACAGGCAATGAGGGCAAGGTAATTATCCCTACCTGAGGAACTGGGAGGCCAGTGGCTCCCTGGATATAGAGAGCAGGGGGCTGGCAGCCCCCCGGGGATGGGGGGGAGGATTCTATGAGCACCTCTCTTCAGCATGGCATACCCTGCCAAAACACCCAGATGCAAAACGCTCTCTCAAGGGCTAATTTCGCAGAGAGGCATTCCCAGGGATTTCAGCAAGATGAAGGGAACACGCAGACAAGTGAGCATACGCCGCTTGATTGATCGGCGTCATATTTGCCTGCCCAAATGCCGCGTTTGGTGCCGGAGGCTCAGGACGTTTGCAAGATTTGGCACCGGCACCACGATGGCTGGAAACAGCTTTCCCCGCTGGCCTCTTCTCTTTTGCTGGACCCAGCCGAAGTCTCAAAACCAGATCCACCGAGCCTGCCCCGGGGAGATATCTCACTAGGGCAAAGACATGAGGCTTTGATCGTCCTACATAAAACTTGTAACCACAGGATTAGATCCTAATTTAAAGGAGGTGGCTAGGATTCCCTAACAGTGGGAGATCCCACAGCCCAGGGATGTTGCCCCTCCTGCCTCACCTGGCCTGGGCATCCAGCCTGGACTGATGCCCCAGCCCAGCCAAGCTTCCTATTGCCCAGCTCCTGACATCAGGAAAGAGGACTTTGAGGAAAGTATTTAACAGGGAAAGGAGAAATTAAATCTTTCCCCTCCAGAAGTATTTTCACAGACTCCTCTAATTATGCACCTGACTTGGAGTATGTCTGGAGGCTCTACCCCAAATTAAATCTCATGCTGGTGACGTGGCTGCTAGTAATCTCCAATGTCATTGCTGGTTTCTTCACTACAGGTGTCCCTTGGAAGCTGTGGCTCCAGGAACTGGAAACTGCCCGGCAATCTCAGCCACCACCACCACCAAAAAGAAAATATATTAAAAAAAAAAAAAAAAGGAAAAGAAATAGAGCCTCAGCACTGCAGAGAAAAGATTAAAAATACAGTCTTCAAAATTCAGAAAGCAAATTAAAAGCACCTTCCCATCCCTTATTCAAGCAGAGATATACTTAAATACATATAGGTTGTTTCTGTAAGGCAGAGACCCAGTTTGGGGATATATGACTCACGATTTTTGAATCCTGAGGGTTGCGATGGAGGGGCATCTTGCAGCTCCTCTCCTCAAGCTGCAGACTTTCGCTGACATCCGCAGCGCAGCTGAATTTAATATTTCATTCTCATCTTTCATTTCCTCCATCCAAGCCTTCTGCAGAAGGTCTGGTGTGGGGCAGAAGCAGTTCTCCAAGGGCAGGGTGCTCACATACATCTCTCTGATGGAGCTTTTTATGGCAAACTTTTCTCAGGGCTGGGGTTGAACATCAATGGAAACCAGTGGTGGTTGTCCCAAAGGAGAAAAAAAAAGACCACTGCTCCAAAGCTGGGGTCCTCTCTGGCCTGGAGGAGCTTCTCTCCCACAGGCAGCTGCCTGCCCTGCTGCTGCCTGTCTCTGCTTTCCATCAGGAATTCCTTACATGCCGCTGCCGAACAGCCCGGTATGCTCCTGTGAAAAATCTTGATTTTGTCTAATCAGAATTTTCTGACATTTCCTGGAAGATTCCCAAAGAGCACTTAGGCACTTGTGTAGCCTGGATTCTGGGTTTGATTTCTGTCCATAAATAGCCAGGCTGGAGTTCAGTTGAATAATCGTGGCATCCAACGATGCCCTGCCAGAAGCTTGGCATGCACTGGGAGAAGCACAGCAGGATTGTGCTGAGCTACCTGCAACTGCTTTTTGGTCTCTATGGCCACCCTTGCCCACCCAGCACCTCTTTCTCACCATGTCCTTTGCACAGGCTCAGCTGGGGGATTGCTTGTCCCAGGAGGTGCTTTGGGAGAGGTCTGCCCGGATCTCGCACAGGGCTGCAACGGGAACACGCCGGGGCAGGAGAAGAAATGTGGAGCTGCAGATCCCAAGTTACCAGAGGAGGTTGCATTCAGTACAAACCAGGGGCTGGCATCCCTCAGATCAGGGAGGTGGATGTGGGCGAGCATCACGAAAGTCTCCTAAGGTGGATTTGTCCTGCTTCAGGACAGGAGGAAGAGGTTGCTCAGCACACACAGAGGGCTGTTACCTTGAAGATAGGTGCAGAGGGCTTGGTCCACTGGGCTCTTCAAGCACCTCGTTACCTCTTCTCTAGTGAAGAGGCATCACTCAGCAAAGCCCAGACAGTCCATATTATTTTCCATAAAGTCCTTTGCAATGAGTTTGCCAGACCAAGCTGAGACCTTGCCCAAAAAAGCTCATGTCATCTTCAGTTATAAGTTTTTCTCACCTGATTTTCAGGATTGCCTCGGTCCCAGCCTTGGCACACATGGCACGGTCTTCCAAGGGACCTGATGGTGTCCCCAGGACTGGCAAGGGTCAGCCAGCTTTAGTGGGAGGTGACCCTGCCCAAGGCAGAGGGGTGCTCTTTAAGGTCCCTTCCAATCCAAAACATTTTATGATTCTCTGATCACTTTGTGATGGCACCTCCATGGTCCAGCATGGAGGCCACTTGTTGGTGGGGGTTTTCTGGGGGTCCAGGCTGGGCTGCAAAGTGACAGGGTTTTGATAGAAGCCCAATTCTCCCAATATTCCCCATTCCCCTAATGAGGACTATAACAAGCTTTTCAATGGCTGGTTTTGACCCTGTGCTGGAGTCATATAAAAAGGCTTGGAGTATCTTCAGACTTCAGACAGACCATGGATGTGGTCTATAACCAGGGGAGGATTGTTTTTGGCAAAACCTGAGGCATATCAGACAATCCATTTCTGAGACATGGGTCTTAAGGAAAATAAGTGTAATTCAGAGTGTTTGAAGCATCTCCTAATGCTTTTTCATGTCATATCTCAAAAATGGCTTAGCCTAGAAACTTCAGATTTGTTTAATTCAAGAGCCCTTGACGTAATCTAGCACAGATGAGGGCTTCTGAGAGGCTGCAGTGCTTATTTGGAGTTATTCTCCAAATTACGAATATATTAGTGTTCTATCAGTAGCTGTGACAGTGAAAAGTTAAGACAAGCTTTCCAGATTTTTGTCAAAGCATCCTTGGAGTCCTTTTCCAGGATCCTTGTGTCAGGCTTGCTTCACCCACAGCCACCCTGGGGCAAGGACTGCTAAGGTGCCCTGGCAAGCAAAGTTAGCCCCGGTGTCTGCATCAGCCAGACCTCCTCAAATCGGCTTTGGTCCTCAGACAGCGGGGCTTCCTTTCTTCTGACATCGGTGCCCCATCCTGGTGTCACTGCGTCCTTGTCAGGTATATTCCTTGGAAGGAGGGGGTTGCAGACTGAGTGAAAGGGTCTCAGCCACATCCAAAGCGCCCGCTGGTGGGGAGGGTGCCCAAATCAGAGAGGGGTCACCCAGCTTCTCTTCCGCAGAGAGGCTGAGAAATGCCTGCTGTGCTCTCACCAGAGCTCCTCCAGGTGTGAGTGCAGCCTTGCACTGGAGATAACAGGGGCACAGGCTCAGCTCCTGGTGATCCCTCCAAAAAAAAATAAAAAAAAATAAAAAAATGTGCATCTAGAAGGAAGGTTCTGAAAGCCAAACTTCCAGGAGGGCTTCACCTGGGAAATGCTATAATAGACAGGATGAATACCTGGGCTCAACCGTGCTTCCCTCTTCCCAGGAGCTCTTCCCTGGGACAACCCCTCAGCAGGACCCATCGCTGCCCTCCTGCCATGCCCGTGCCACCCATCAGCGTGTGGCCCAAGGGCGTGCCGAGTTTCCAGTTCTCATCCACACCCCATGTCAGCCAAACCTAAATAAAATGTTAAAGTGTCAGACAACTCTTGGCAACGGTTGATCTTAGGGAAGGAGGAGTGAGCCAGCGGGAAGTTGGGGAAGAGCCCTTTTCACAGTAACAAACCTGAAAAAACTCCCAAAATTCATTTCTTCCTTTAATGGCCAGGCGGACTGGGAGAGTGTGGGTTTTTCTTTTCATAATTACCAGAGCTAAGAAGAGATGTTGCGGACGGGGTGTTAATTAGAGCTGATATACTTGGGTATATTGCATTTCATTAAGGGAGTAAATAACCCCAGCAGATTTTAATCCTGCTGGCAATGTGCCAGGCGCTGCAGAGAGATTATCTTTGAGGGTTAAAACTAGGCCAAAGAGCTAAAAGCAGCCTTTCACGAAAGAAGAAGGCCAAGGGCCCGGGCTAGACGTGGTTAGCCGAAGCTCTGGGATAATCAGATTGAAATCCTCGGCAGAAAGTACATTAAAAAGGAGGCAAATCAACAATTGCCTGATTTCTGTGGGCGAGCAGGCACGTGGGGGGGGGGAGTGGAATGTGGACGCTTTCTCCAACTGGAAGAAAAACGTAGCCTGATGTCATTGGCTTCATCAAACCCCGAAACGGCTGATGGAACTGCGTCGGCTGCTGGGGCTGAGGAGGGTGACCCAGCATTGATGCTAAAGGAGGCTCGAGGGCAGCAGAACACCCCCTCTGCTCAGCCCCAGCAGAGGGGACTATGGTCTCAGGGTGCTCTGACACCTCCTTGTAGAGGTGGGTGAGATGTCCTCCGTGATGGGGACATCCAAAAGGCCCCCTCGTACCTCCCTAACACGCTGTCCCACAGCCATGTTCATGAAACCCTCGGGGTGACTACTGGTCAGCACTAAGGGGACACTCAAAGGAGATGAGCAGAGTGACCTTGGTTCACTTTGGGTGTGATTTTAGGGCAGAACCATCCACCTGGTAGTTTGATACACAGGGATTTAGATACCTCTGGAATGAGCTGCACTTATAAATGCACACATGGAAACCATAGAGTCTTAGAGTGGCGTGGGCTGGAAGGGACTTTAAAGACCATTTAGTTCCTACCCCCTGCCCTGGGCAGGGACACCTCCCACCACACCAGGTGGCTCCAAGCCCCCTCCAGCCTGGCCTTGAACCCCTCCAGGGATGGGGCAGCATCAGCTCCTCTGGGCAACCTGGGCCAGGGTCTTACCACCCTCCCAGCAAAAAAATTTCATCCTGAGATCTCATCTCAGTCTCCCCTCTTTCAGTTTAAAACCATTCCCCTTGTCCTATGGCTCCCCTCCCTGATCAAGAGTCCCTCCCCAGCTTTCCTGGAGCTCCTTTAGGGACCAGAAGGGGCTCCAAGGTCTCCCTGGAGCCTTCTCTTCTCCAGGTTGACTGCCCTCCAAACTCTCTGTTCAGCCACATCGCAGAGGACACAGCAGATGCTTTGAAAGCAATTGAAGGAGACACAAGCAGACAAGGCTGCCTCCTCTGCTGCCTTCGTCCCCTCTGCTCCCAAATAAATTAGCCTTGGCCATGGGGCCTACAGGCAAAACGATCTGCGTTTGCCAGAGCACAGCAAAGCATGACATTCCACCATCACAGCCACGAGGAAAATCAAGAAGATCGATGTAAAANCTCTTTAACTCCTTCCTCTCCTCTCTGACCAGGGGGGGGAAAGGGGGGGACGTCTGTCACTCAGGTTTTGGTGAGTTTGGCTGAAACCACGACATCGAGCCAGGACCTTCTCAGGGCATTAGAAGGAAAAAAATGTTGAAGGAGGTTAAGAGTGTCTGTGATCAGTGTGAACTTCCATGTCCCACTCTTCACCTGACTCTTCACCGTCAGCAGTTCTTGGATGTAGAAAATCACTTCTGAAAAATTCAAGTATCAAAACTTTTCCGCTTGTAAATGAGGGAGAAATTAATTTTTGTCCTTTCTACTTGGGAGCACGGGTTGTAAATCACTCTGTGAGCTATTTCAAGGCAGGACTGGAGTGTGATTCTGTGAAGGCTGGATTACTTTGACATAGCTTAATTCAATTAAAATGCAGTTGTGTCCTGAGAAGGGACCCAGATTCCTCACCAGTGACCGCAGAGACTTGCGCTGAAGTAACCACAGGAGGGAATTACACCACTTTATGATCTCAGCTCCGAGTAAAGACAGTCGAACCCTCCAGCACCCACAAGTCATGACATCAGTGCTGGTCCCACAAGGGCTCCTTGCAATCAGTGGGCATCTTCAATTGGAGGAACCACAGGGAAACCAGAGTTTGCTCAACAAATCAAAGAACCAGAGGAGCATGAGCACCATCACAGAAATATCTCCATCTACTCCTGCACATACAAAACGACTCAGAGCTCACTGGAGCGCGATGCTCGGTGGCATCTTTGTTGTCTGTGGTTATTGCCGTCATTAACTTTGCTGGAAATCCCACTCATTTGTCCTGTGCTTGAATTTGGAGCAACCGCTTCTGGTCTGGAACTTCTCTCGCATCTTTGATGTAGTGATCCTTTGGAAATGAGAGAGGAAAGAAGCCAATTCAGAGGGAGGAGGAGATAGCAGGGATGATTTTTGCATTTATTGAGAGATCAAGCCTAGGAAATTGTTTCCTTCCCACATGGCTGCTTACAAGTCCCCTTTGGAGACGGCACTCATTAATGCTTAAGAGGCTTCAGTGCCATAGGTGGATATGAAGTAACAGCAGAGCATCTGTTAGTAGGTCTCAAAATACCTTCTACTTTGACATAATAATTACTTCTAAAGCTGAATAGGGATTCAGTATGTTAAAATTCAGGAAAATAAATTAAAATAAGCTTCAGCTACAGGAAAGGCCAAACTGCACCAGCAAAGGATTCCTGCACTGCACCTAAGACCACGGCTGGATCAGTAGAGGAGATATCTATTATTTAAATGTGGGTGATATTTATTCTCAGAACATTGCTAGAAACAAAGGATCAGCTTGTCCCATATCATACCTATTAGACGTCACATTCAGGCTGATGACTCTATATGGAATGCAATTTTCACGGTTGAGCTTCTTGAAATCAGTGTGATACAAACACAGCTTTGAAATTAAGTGTGTTTAAGTGCTTTCTTTTGCCTACTCACTTTGATGTTGCAAATACCCAGTACTACTCCCTCCAGCCAAAGGGAGCAACTGCTGGTGCTAAGTGGGGATAAAGAGGAGAGAGCGATACAGCTGAAACAACATTATCTTTCTAATGAGGTACAAGGGACTAATCTGTTAATCGCAAAGAGTAGCTCCTAAAAGCACCAAACTGGAGCGAAAGGGTAACGGGTGATTAAGCACAGGAAAGAAGGGGAAGCAAGGAGGGGTTTGCAGCAGGTTTTATCACTGTATTGCTCAACACTTTCACCTGTGAGCCCTGGCTCACCTGCTGCTGCTATTGAAGAGCTGGGGAAGTCATGGGTGCTCAGGAGGCCCTGCAAGTGAGGGTTAGGGTACAGAGCCCACATGGTGGGTTACAGTTTTATTGAACAGCATTTTGGAAGAGCTTCATCATCTAAAAGAAAGAGAAGGGGAAAAAAAGTCAAGTGTTAAAGGGGCTGTTTTTCTAGCTTTCTGGGATATATAGGACTCTTTCTCTCGGGTACCAGGTAGGTGCAAGATCTTGACCTTCTGTTATTCTGGGACTATTTTATGTTTTCTGGGTTCAAGGTTGGATGATGATGTTTAGTGCAGAGAAGGGAAAGTAAGGCTGGCATGTTTATTTAAAAAAAAAAAAAAAAGAAAAAGAAAAAAAAGAAAAGGAGTGGGTTGGAACAGTAAGTTTAGGAGTGGAGAGCTTTGAGGGCAACTTGTTTAACAAAAAAGCCAAACCTCAAGGATGGGAAGAGGTCCCTGAAGATACCAGGAACATTTGTTCCCTGAAGTGTCTTGATTAGAAGAATTCCCCCGGCCAGTATGTAAATCTCTCTCTGCTACTGCTATTAGTCACACAATAGACTAATGCTGAACAATTAGGACTGCTGGCAGGTAATTTAAATGTGGAAAAAGTTCTCCTGATAAAGGAATTTTGGGCATCTAATTAGAGACTAAAACAAATTTCCATGTGATCAAGCTGTCCAGTCACATAGCTCTTAAAAATATTCAGAAGAGCCATATCTACTGAGGCTGTCTGTCTGTCCAGCTAAGCCCTACACCCTCATCTTCATGGACCTGGGAATGCCACTATCCAAACGGCTACTGGTCTTGCTCCATGCTACATTATCAGAGGTGACTTTAGTTCCAGTGCCCACCTGATACCCACTAGGTTTGAAGAGGTGCTCAGGGGTGGAAAACTCTTCATACTGTGGTCTGGCTTTGGTTGACGCTCAGGGCAGCCAGTGGAAATTTGACTAAAATCAGGTTTTCCCATAGTAGCCTCTTTGAAAGGGTGCTGGGGAAAACCTGCAGTTGCCTGCTAGGGATGGGACAGTGATGGGATGGGTCCTGGGTCACTCAGTGCCCAGCTTCACTCAGCATCGAGCAGCTCCATCAGCATCGAGCCTCCATTACCTTCAAGATGTAAATTAGGAAAAATGAACTCAGTTTCTGTGTTACTAGAGATGGCTGACATTCATTCAGTCTGGCATTTAGCTATTTCTCTTGTTTACATTTGATGCCTCTTATAAATACACTACTTCTGATTAAGGAGAAATCTCTCTCTGAAGGGTTGCTTAATTTTTTGCTTCAAAGTCAATCTTTAGAAACTTCTCTGCCATTATCAAGTCTGCAATGGTTTCATTCTAATCCCTCTTATGCTCTCCATTCTTATCCTTTGCTGAGGGGAAATGATAAAAATTTTTCTGACAGAGAGCTTGGATCCAATGCTGAAAGATAAGCTGTTTCAAACTAAAATGATGAATTTCAATTTCAATCATTGGCTAATATTGCCATTTTTATAGATATTTTCTTACTGCGGATTGAACAAAGCATATTAGCTAAAAGGACTTCTCCTGAAATGGTAGCTCATACTTCCCCAAGACTCCTCCTTCCTTCCAAATTCCCACTTTTAAGTATTGTCTTTCTACAGTATCTAACATCCAGAGATGAGAACCGTCCTCATAATTAACATCCAGTAAAAACTAGGTCTTGGAAATTTCCAGTAGATGAGAAAGCAGTAGGTGAAGCTTGGTTGAAGATTGCTAGCTGGTTTTATCATAAGATTATTTTAAGATGCTTAAAGTTTCCCCGTTTAAAAACAAAACAAACCCCAGCATTTGGGCTTTGTCAGACGTTCCTGCAGGAAGAGTGAGGGAAGGAGGGAGGATGCAGGGGTGGCCTGGCAAATTCAATGCTCTTCCAGTGGGCTTTGCGTTAGGGTAATGGATGTGGATGTTTACAGTTATGGTCTGAAAAGCCTGATCCAAGGGTTTGGAAGAAACCTTCTCTAATGGAATATGAACTGGGCCAATGTATTTTTTTTTTTTTGGTGGGTATGAGCTTTCATTGAAGGAAATAGCTGGGTCAGCATCACCAGCTGGAGATTCCAGAATCAGAATCCTAGGAAACTGCAGATTTGGCTAAATAGAAGGGTTTTGAAGGGAATCAAAGGGAGGAAGGTCTGCTCTGTTTATGTCCTGGCTGGGTTAGTTGATTTCTAGGGTGAAACAAAGCATCCGTGATAGTGTGTACGCGCTCACGCTTTCCACCATCAGTCCAGCCAGATGTGCCTAGGGCTTCATACAAAATGCTGAGTTCACTGCATCGAGGGGGGAATACCCCCCCAAAGAGAGAGTGGTCATTCAGGGGGTTCAGCTTTCCCTCTCCCTGTCTTCCCATTCCCTGCTGGACACTACTAATCGGTGTTTGCAAATAGCCAGAAGCCAGACCCACTGTCTTTGGGCTGCTTGTTTCTCTTGCTCAATGCAGAAACAGCCAGGGTGGCAGCTGGGGTCCTCCTCGACCTCCCTGGGGTTGCAGCAGGACTACCCTGAGCCGTTACCTGCCCATCCATATCACTGGGGAGCACTGAAATCTTGTGTTGCCAAAAGTTGTTTGGGTGAATACCGGATATCGTATAGCTCAGTGAGGAATATCCCTGTCCCACAAAACCTTCCAACATCCCCAGAATGTTCCTACAATGGGACAAGGAGAGGACTTTACTTGCACTTTGGGGTTTAGTGCCACTAAGGAAGGTAGAGATCAATGCTCTGACCCCTGAGACACCACGTAGTTGCTTCTAAATTATGTGATATCTTGGGTCAAGCGTGTTTCTGAGCAGGAATTTGAACCCAAGGGATGCATAGAGAAGCTGCATGGTTGACTCTGGGGCTGTGGGGTGCAGTTTCTCCCATAAAACTTAGTATTCAGTAGAGATGTATCACTGGAAGTTGGATATCAGTAGTCGGGACTTCCAACCCTTGCTGTGGAAAAGGAAACTTAGAGTCACCAAGTCAACGAAGGCTTTAGATTTACCCTGTGGAGGTGCTTCAACAGGAGATACGGGGAGCACCAGGCATCACATGAGCTCCTATGACCCATATCCAGGTGTCTGCCTTCACCCAGCTCTCAGGTGGATCATGCCCTGTGTTCTCAGCTTGGAGCAGAAATTTCATTGCTGACCAGAGACATCTTTTCTCCAGCAAATTTTTGCCAGGATTAATACGTTCCCAACATTTGAATGAATCCTAAATTCAGATTCTGAGTTTTAGGAAGTGTCTTTAAAAAACAAAATAGGGCAAACAAACCCAAACCCAGCCTGATGGTAATGAGATCCAAATTGCTGCTTTCCAAGAGCAAAATTTGGAGTCGTTTCTTAAGCCTGAAAACGATACACCTGCAGCAAGAGAAGGGAAGACCGGCTTCGTTTGTGAGAGGGGGCACCTTTCACAGCATCCGCATGTCTTTTGTTGTTGCTGTTTTACACATAAAACCTCTCATTAACTGCACAACGAGGTGCTTGTCCACGTTGGAGACTTTTTCTTGTTGTTGTTCTCAGGCTTTGCAGCCAGGGCTTCTCCTCCAGCTCTGCCAACGCTCCGTATTTTCTAGTAACCTTTGGAAAACGTTCACTTCAATTTGATTCACCGGAGACAAAAATGCTAATACCGTGGCACCTCAAATGGTGAGGGGAGGAGGAGGGAAAGGCAGGAAGACCTGTGTGATCTATTCATTCATTATTCCACGGCGCATGGGAAGTCATCTCTTTACATGATTGACCTGCCTGGATTTGATTACAACACACGGCTAACCTTTTCCAAATCTGGTTGTGTCATACAAGAAAAGGGTTGAAGGCTGTTGCCATGGTATTAAGGTATCTCTTGAGAAAGAAGAGGGAGGGGGGGGAAGGAGAGAAAGAGAGGAAATGATGCTTCTTTACTTCCTAGCCCAGTATAAACAAGAAGCACACGCGCATGGTTTTTGTTTTGGAAGAGCTTTCAGCTTCTTATCAGGTCTCATCTCTCAATGTATTTCCTCGGGAAGGGAAGGAGGAATTGTCTGCTTTGCAGATCAGTGTCTCTTCCACGGGAGGGGAAGGGGGGGGAGAGAAGAGATGACAATTGGAGGGAG
>VZRU01019461.1:16139-27584 GCA_013398155.1 Pedionomus torquatus | reverse complement strand
GGGGGGGATCTGATCAACTCCTGTAAGTACTTCAGGGTGTCAGGAGGATGGGCCAGGCTTTTCTCAGTGGTGCAGTGACACAAGGGAATGGGCACAAACTTGACCATAACAAGTTCCATCTCAACATGAGGAGGAACTTCTTGACCTTGAGGGTGGCAGAGGCCTGGCAGAGGCTGCCCAGAGAGGTGGGGGAGTCTCCATCTCTGGAGACATTCAAGCCCTGCCTGGACACGTTCCTGTGAGATCTGCTCTGGCAGGGGGACAGAGTTGATCTCCAGGGGTCCCTTCCAACCCCAGAGCACCCTGTGATTCTATGAATGGCTTCTCTCCCAGGGGAGCTGCTCACCAGCCAGCCCTGAGCCACTGAATACACCTAATTTTTTCCCCTTTGCTCCCATCAGCTGCAAATTAGTAGAGTTTAACTGCAGAATTTAACTTACAACTGCAGCATTCCTTTCCCTTTGCTCTAACAGGCACCTTTGGGGAGCTGTGATGTCCACACACAGATGCTCACAGCCTTGCTCCTCAGCACTCACCCACCCTCAGGAATGCTTGTCCAACCTTTGTCCCCGAAACCAGTCACCTGCAGAGGGATTTCAGGAATTCACCGGACTTTGGAACCTCTCCTCTTACTCATGTTTTCAGAACCTGCTTTACTGCACATCAAGGGCTGTCGTCTGCTCCCAGCCATTCCACAGGCTCTCTCTCAGGACAGTGACTTCCAGGATCTAAAGGGAGTTCCAGGAGAGCCGGAGAGGGACTCTTGGTCAGGGAGTGGAGGAACAGGACAAGAGGAAATGGCTTTAAACTAGAAGGAGGGAGATTTAGATTGGATATTAGGAGAAACTTCTTTACTGTGAGGGTGGTGAGGCACTGGAAGAGGTTTCCCTGAGAAGCTGTGGCTGCCCCATCCCTGGAGGGGTTCAAGGCCAGGCTGGATGGGGCTTGGAGCAACCTGGTGTGGTGGGAGGTGTCCCTGCCCAGGGCAGGGGGGTTGGAACTGGATGATCTTGGAGGTCCTTTCCAACTCTAACCATTCTGTGATTCTATGGCTGCAACCGAGGGGGTAGTAACAGGTAGAAAAAGTCAAAAGCACTTGCCCCAACGTTTTTTTTTAAGCCCTCAGACAGGATTTTAGCATTCCAGATCCTCCTTTCACCACATTAAATAACAGTCTTCCAAGCTCAATCAAAGCCATTATTATTCCTAAGGGCACAGGATTTGTGACTTACCGTCTCTCCTGGTGAAAAATATACTGCAGAAACCAACTGGGACATTTAAATGAGTTTGGATTATTTATATATATATATATAATTTTTTTANGGGAAGAACCCAGGATCTCCCCCTTCCAGAGTTTCCAATCTCTCCCCTCCAGCAGCCCAGGGCAAACCCCCATGGGAGGGGGAGAGGGACACTAACCCCCCCCAGGGAACACCTGAATCCACCCAACCCACCCCCCCACCACCTTGAATTCTGCTGTTCACATGGAAAAATTTAACGTCCACATGTGTCTAAAAGCTCATTTTCCAGCGGCCTTTTTCAGGTTTCCCACCCTCCACTGGTGTAAAGTGCCCCCCGAGCCCCCTGGGGTATCACCTTCCCCTGACATTCCTACAGAGCCTGGACTGGGCTGCGCCTTCCACCCCCTCCAGCAGCACGAAACACTGAAGCCGAAGGCTAAATCCTCCTCCTCCTCAAAGGAACTGCGTGGGGGCGGCTGAGGTGGCCCTCACCGAGCGCACAGGGACGGAAGTGAAAAGTGCTTTCAAGCACGTTTCCTTCAAGTAAACAGGATCCCAGAGCCACGGCTGAGAAGACCCGAGGTTGTTTTTAAACCATAGAATAACAAAAGCTTCCACAGTTTAGGGTTTGTTTTGTGGTTTTTGTTATTTTTTTTTCAACACCTTCCATATTTAATTTATTTAGATATTCTCTACATTAAAGTATTTTCATGCCAACACTTCCAACCTCCTGTCCCTACCTCGAGAAAAATAGACTTGACACAGCTTTAGGGTGGAATGCACTGGAATAAAGTTGCTATTGCGTCCAAGTTACAGAGAACACTGAACAAACTAGAGAACTGCACACAGGAGACGTCAGGGCAAGCTGGAATTAGTACACTACCATCCCAGTCATGTTAGCACCTTCCTAGACAAGCACCGGAGGCGTTTAGAGAGGTGCAACATGCTTTGGGGAGCTAGACCAGAGCTTAGACTACATCAAGCCTGGGGAAAAACAGAAAGCAAAAAGCCTGCCAGCACCGGGCTCCGAGCCTCGTCTGAACCAATCCGGGGAAAACAACCAAACCAACAACCAAACCCAACACTGAAGGGACCAGCCAAGTCTGGGAACGCTGAGCTCTCCTATCTAGCCGAATCTGTGCCCCCAGTGCCAACCACAACGCTTCCAAAGAGAGCTGGGGACCCGGTGCCACCCGCAGCGTGCTTTATAACAGAATTCAAAATATCCATTCGCACATTCAGTGGCTTTCTCCTGTTGCATCGTTCAGCATCAAGACATATTTTAAAAGCTGGTCTCCCACCAGTACAACTGTGTCAGGTATTAGGGTGTTTTTTTTCTTATCATCCACATCTCATACTCCCCTCCAGTAGCAGCACAAAGCCTTGAATTACCTAGAGTTTTGCCCAGTGGGACACTACTGATCCTGGAATGCTTTAGCTGCTCTTTTGTGTTTCTGGCATTTCCAGAATTCAAAAGGAAAAAAAAAAAAAGAAAGAAAAAAGAAAAAGGAAGGGTAAGTAGGAAACTTACTCTGCAAATTCAAATTTGAAGCCTTCAAATCATTCATTAAGCTGTATTGTGCTACGGTCAGGTAGGAACGTACTGGCCTCTGACCTCTGAAAAGCCCCTTTTGCTTGTGGGAAAGCACCTACTGTGCCTAACAGTGTTCTCAGTTCACAAGTACCTTTAAGAATCTTAAGCCAGAGTTAAAAAAAAAAAAAATAAATAAAAATAACTCAATGTCTGGCATTTTTCCGAAAGGTACACTGTCGCGCACTACGCTTTGCACAGCCCAGCCTGGTCTGCAGGCAGGAGAGCAGGAGAGCAAAGCGCCATCTGTTCCACCAGCAGCACGGCAACCGCCTACGATCACACCCAGCAGATGCTTTGGACAAAGCAAGCAGCATTTGCGCTCTTTTCAATGTTTTCTAAATCACGTGGGGCTCCCGGTTTCAAAGTAAAGATTCGCAATTTCTGGTAATCCTCAGACCTTCCCCTCAAAACATCTACAAAGAGTCCTGCTCAGAAAAACAAGCTTTGTGATGGCTATTGCACATACATAAGAGCTGGCCTAAGTATTTTCCTGAAGATCCAGGCTTTGGAAGAAGGGATATTTTAAAAACTGGTATCAGTGTGCACTGGAACACTGGCACAAATGTCACCTATTCTTGGTTTCAATCGTAAGGGCGACAAGTAAACACCAACACATGGAAAAAAAAAAAAAAAAGAAACAGCATTTCACAGAGCAAGGAGTTAGAGATGAAGCTGTGGCTAGTGTTTCGCAGTCGAATCTCGAGGATAGAACTCGGCCAGCGTTGTCTGAGGAATTCTCTTCAGCATCTCCTTGGGGAAGATTCGCAAAAGCTGCCATCCAATGTCCAAGGTCTCGTAAACGGTGCGGTTTTCGTAAGGACCTGCAGAAAGCAACCACAGACTGAAATATGGGGCAGGAAAGCATCTCCCCACCAGGAAGATCCGGGAACAAGACCTGGGAGGTGTTAACACATCCAGTGATGTTCTCGGAACAGATGCTCACCCTGAGCAATGAAGTTCTTCTCAAACTTCTGCAGAAACTCCAGATAAAGAAGATCATCTGAGGTAAGAGCTTCCTCACCAACTACAGCCTTCATTGCCTGCACATCCTTCCCAATAGCATAGCAGGCGTACTAGAAGAGAGAGAAACAGAAGTGCCTTTGACCCTCGACTTCTGTTCAGGCCCAAATCAAGGGTCTCACTAAACCCTGTCTGCGCTTTAAGGCAGCTGTGGGAGCGTTCTGGATGACAACTGCTTAGTGAGCAGGATATCCAAAGTACGACCCTGCTTCCCTGATGAGGGTTTTACATACCAGTTGGTTGGACACATCTGCATGATCCTTCCTGGTCATTCCCTCTCCAATGGCTGATTTCATCAGTCGAGACAAGGAGGGCAAGACATTAATAGGTGGGTAAATCTGAAGGGAAAAGACATCCACAGATTCCAACATTAATATTTCAAAACGCAGAGAGTAACCTTATCTATGGTCTAACAGGGGAGGTACACACCTGTCTGTTATGCAGCTGCCTGTCCACATAGATCTGCCCCTCAGTGATGTATCCAGTCAAGTCAGGGATAGGATGAGTAATATCTGTAGGAAAAAAAAAAAAGAAAATAAAATGGTTTGACAGTTTTCAGACCCTTTATATCCATTCTAGCACTGATGCAGCAGCCTTTTGCTGTAACTTCTAAAGGAAAATGCCATCTGTTGGTACCCCCAGCTATCACTAAATGCTCTTATGCAAGGATTAGAGCTGTGAGCACTCTCGAATTTGAAATGGGCAAAGAATTTCTATTAGCAAAACAGAGAAGGCAGCCAAGAACTGCGGTGTTCAAATGGAAACCTAAAGGCCAAAGGACCTCCTGATCCTGCTGTGCCTCCAAGATAAGGCAGCTCGCTCCAAAGAGTCCCTGAAAGCGCAATTTATAAGAAACACTTGAAAAATAACTCACCATCATTAGGCATGGTAAGAATAGGAATCTGAGTAATGGAACCATTTCTGCCTTCCACGCGCCCAGCACGCTCGTATATAGTAGCCAAGTCCGTGTACATGTAACCTGGGAAACCACGGCGGCCAGGCACCTCCTCTCTAGCTGCTGAGACCTGAGGCAATCCAGAAAAACGTTTCAAGGAACTCAGATTGCTCACACAGACCCGCTCATCTCCCCTAATTAAGTTCCACTAGTGGCTGAAAGTTACTGCTTCCTGCAGGTGATATCAAAATACAGCCCCACAAAACCCTGTTATGGGAAACATGTCATCACATATGTAATTAAGTGCACTGAATACTAATTGTAACAGCTTGAGCAGAAGTTCACGCTCTCAGTTTATACTAGAAACCCTTTCTGCCAACACCCAGCACACGAGTTATTAAATTCATACCTCTCGCAGAGCTTCAGCATAGGAGCTCATATCTGTCAGAATGACCAACACGTGCTTCTCACACTGATATGCCAAGAACTCGGCTGTTGTCAGAGCTAGACGAGGAGTGATAATGCGCTCAATGCTGAAACGGAACAGTACAGCATTTATTTATGGCAAGTGCTTCAAGGCTGCAAGGTAAGAGTCCGAAGTTACAAATACTTAAATCCTCTAAAAACCTGCTCTGTGCACCAGCTGGAGTGCCCAGCATTTCATACTCAGCTTTGCTGCAAAGCGCCAACAGAAGTGACATCTGGCAGGAGACCAGAGAGGCTTGTTCTTCTCAGCCTTCCCCCAACCACCACAGTGTAACTACTCACGTTGGATCATTGGCCAAATTCAGGAACAGACACACGTTGTCCATAGACCCATTTTCCTCAAAGTCTGATTTGAAGAACCGAGCCGTTTCCATGTTCACCTAAATCACAGTATTAAGACATCAGTGCCAGATCAGATCATAGTGTACTCACTTTGCATCATATCAAGGTCTAAACACCTCATTAATAACCCATAAGCAAAGCCCTCCGTATATATCTGTAGGACCTACATTCCCAAAAGAATTTGGAATATTTCTAGAATATTTCTAGAACTCCAGGCTAGAAATTTTTAAGTTTCAGATGCTTTGTCCTGATCAGACACAGCACTCGTGGCCATTTGGGATTTTCAGCCATTCCACCACCCAATTCAGCACTGTTTAGTTATATACACAATACCTATGGAGAATACTTTCAAAAAAGTAGTGTTCAGCTACTCTCAGCATTGTTTTATTTATTATTTATTACTAATGACTTACACCCATAGCAGCGAACACGATGGCAAAGTTTTCTTCGCTGTAATCCATCACATCTTTGGATTTCTTCACCAAGCCAGCTTGGCGACAGATCTGAGCTGCAATCTAGGGGAACAAAAATGAGTGTTTCAGTCCAGCTGTGTATTTGATGCTATCACAGACCAGGATTTAACTTTGTTTACCTTTTAACCCAGGTGAAATGCAAGCCACTAACTGTTCAGGGTACCTTTGAGTACTCACCTCATTGTGGGGCAAGCCAGCAGCTGAGAAGATGGGGATTTTCTGCCCCCTGGCAATGCTGTTCATACCATCTATAGCAGAAATGCCAGTCTGAATCATTTCTTCTGGGTAGATACGACATTGGGGATTGATTGGCTGACCTGTTATGGGTTTTTTAAGAGAACAAAGGTTATTTCATGTACAGTGCTCAAGCTGACCTTCAGCGCTGATCTAAGGCTCACATTAAACAGCTCAAAACCCACTGTTAGACTTATAAATCCATAGATGCGCCTGGTCAACCCTGAGCTTTTTCTAGATCCCAAGACTCTGGCATTCTATGGTCATGTAAATGCTGAGAGCACTTTCAAGAAAAGCCTGTCACGTTATTAGCTTTTTATCTTTGGAGGCTGTATAATTAAGACAGTCTATAAATATTTCCAAGAGCAGCTTCCAAGCATTACTGAAAGCAGTCTGCTACCTCATCACCCCGCACTTGTGTAAGTCTGATTTGAGTTTGATGCCACACACACTTAAAAATAACATTAAACTCCCCCTAACAGTTAGATCCTGTATTCAAACCCAGAACTATGGTAACATTCAGAAAGACCAGATTTGTGTTGAACTCCATACCAGAAGTGGATTAAGAACATACCCATTATGTCAAGGAAATCTTCAGCCAAGACAATGGGGCCTCTGTCTATAGGTTTTCCTGATCCATTAAATACTCTGCCTACAAGAAATGGCAATAGAATCAAAATGTAAGTTACCGTGAAAATAAGTTAGTGTGTGATAACCCTGTTCGTTCTTCAAAGCAAGATGCAAGCACTTACCAAGCATATCCTCAGAGACAGGGGTTCGAAGAATATCCCCAGTAAACTCACACGATGTTTTCTTCGCATCAATACCTGAAGTTCCTTCAAACACCTGTAAATGTACCAGGGAAGAAAAACACAGAAGAAAGGAGTAAGCTTTGTGCTTTACAGATTAGCACACCAGAATGCTGCTTCACAGCTTGAGAACTCGCTCAGCCACAGGGCACAAAAGCAAGGCCGTCCTCTGCAAGCAAAGGGTTTCAAAAGCGCTCGCGAGTACCAAACAGCACATAAAAAAACAGCTTTAAACAAAATTCATGAAGTGTATCAGCAGCAACCAACAAACCTGGTACCGTTCCTTTGATCTCAAGCATTTCCCTTTGCCAGCAGGGTCAAGTTCTTCAGATAAGAAAAATTAATATTAACAAGAAACAGCTGCTTAGAAGAAATACTTGCAGCCACACAGCAAAGGAGCCGATCTGGAATCTACTACTGTACAATTACGGTACGGTCCCTTTAATGCAGCAGCAAAGAAACCAGGAGTGAAGGAGGGGAGGGATGCAAATAAAAAAATGCCACTGCACTTCAGCTTTCACTCTTTAAAAATTATTCAATCCACTTGCACTTGGAATAAGCAGGTGATTTATTTTTTTTAATTTACAGTGCCAAAAGCGCATATGACCAGACAGATGCCAATTAATACAATACTTTGCTGCTGCAGCAAGAGACACTCCTGGCCTTAATCGTACCTGAACCACAGCTTTGGAGCCGCTGACTTCCAGCACCTGCCCGCTCCTCCTTGTGCCATCGGGAAGAGTCAAGTGGACAATCTCTGCATACCTAGGAAACTGGAGATGGGCAAGAAAAAGGGTGGAAAACATTACAATCCACCAGAATAGGTACAGAACCAAAGCTGTCAGTTTCAAGCAAGCTTAACAACTACTATGTTTTTAAAAAAATTACTTTTATTGCCAGAGCAAAACTCATCTCAAGACAATTAAATGTTACCAGGCTAAAGCCATTCTCACAGGGACTACACAGAGTCCCCACCCAGAGTTAGAGACTGCAGAAAGACCTGACAGAACCCGATCTAAAAAAACCCCATAGTCCTGACACAGTAAAGACATGATGCAGTGTCCAACAAGAAAAAGCCAGCTTTTGCCCGTAGCTGCTTTTGCCATCAGTTGCTTGCCTTCAGCAGCAACTTGTCAAGGAATTTGAAAACAAGCCAAAATTGCTTACAGTTCCCTTTTACAGACCACTTATGCTTCGGTAACAAAAAGGTCAAGAACAAAGCAAACATGAAAATTCCCCATTCAAGTTCAGACAACATTTTGGGGATTTTTGGTAAAACCAAAGCAATGTTTCCTCTTTCCCCCGGTAGTCTCAACCACTATCTTTTTTTTTCTCCAGGATAGGGGACAACTCTCCTGAGCTTCACAGCAATTTGCATATTCTCATTTATCTCAACATTCAGACACAATTCTTGCACTAAAATTGCTCACTGGACCCGTGAATTTCACAACTGGGACTTAACCTGTCCCAGCTTTTCTTGTCAACTCTCCTTCAAAAAAGGCTCCATTCATTAAAACTTTACCTTAACTTGATCCAAGATAACCAGGGGGCCGTTCACACCCGATACAGTTTTATAAGCTGAAAGGACACAAGGCGCATGTCAGATACTTCATCAGAACACCAGAAATATCCTACATAAAGTTTTTCAAGTTTCATTCCTATCACCCATCTCAGGTTTGCAGGTTTTGGGCCCAGCTCCGTACTGCTTTATGTTTATTATGAACCCTACAAGAAGAATTAGGTACCCATTTGGGTGGCCAGCATTTTTTTTGCTGCTACTGGCAAAGCAACTGATTTAACGTTAAGAGTTATGATATTGCCATTTTTTTATCTGGCACAGAAATTCACTGCAGGCCTATACCCAGGGATAATTTGGATGCCACCAGAAACGCCCACAGAGTTGACATTTTAAGCTAAGCTAAATAGAGTTGCAAGATCTTTAAAAAGCAGGGATAAGAACATCTGTAATTTGTGATAAAGATGATGCCACTGAAATTTATTTACAACAAACGGCGAAAAGACCTTATTATACTCAATACTCAGCTTCTAGGCTTTTGGTTTTTTCTATGCCACAGAAGTGTCCTGTTCCATGACAGCGAAACAGCCCACGTCAAAGCCTGGACTTACCAAAACAAGCACAACTCGTGCTCTGAAGCTGATCGGCGGAGCTTCTGGGGTATACTTTGGCACACTGCTAAAAGGACACCTTGTACTACCTTTCCTGTCTCCAAGAAAAGGTCACTGCACCACACTGCAAAAGGTGGAATTTCACCTTAGCCAAACTCCTCCCACTCTTGGGTTATCCTGGCTTTAACACCTGATAGAAGCCAGCTCATGAGAAGGCTCATGTCTTAAACATCAGCAGCTCGAGTATTAGCACTAGTCACAACTTCTGTGCCCAGAATTCATCATTCCACTACCAGCCCCATGGAAAAGCTGTGAAAACTTAGCAAACCATCCTCCTGCGTTGGTCCAAGGACACAGGAGTGTCACAGAATCACTTGATCCACAGCTAAAAGTAATACTGAGTCAAAGCTTTATCAGGGTCACAAGAAACAGTGACCAAGAGTGACTGTTAATCACTTATCCCTGGGAGGGGAAAGATGAGCAAGTGGAACCATTTGCAGAAGAGGAGAGACACCAGCACCCGTCCTCGGCGATGCTGTGAGGCAGAGGAAACAGGTACTCAAGGTCCTTGAAAAGATCATAAATTCCACCAGCACCAGGCCACAAGGAATCATCCGGCTTCCAGACTTCAGTCTGCCCAGGCTTGGCACGCTTACCGTGTGTTGCCTGCACTGTCAACAGCGCAGTATTTACACTTAAACAAACAGTTTGAACTGTTACAATGTAGTTTCCTAAACAGCGCTAATCAAAACCGTATCAGATAAGGTTTGAGAGCCACTAGGTGTACAAGACAGTCTAAGGCTGGAACTCTTACTTATTAGTTTCACTCTTTTCAAAACCCCGTGGATCACCCTGAGACATTACCCGTGCCCCTGAGTTAGTCCTAATCACAAGCCCAAGCTGGCCTGCTTGTTTCTCTGAGCAAGGAGAATTAATCACAGGCATTATGCTACAGAGAGGACTCTGCTCTAAGCAAAGTGTTTGCAGCCCGCTGTCCACAAGACACGGAAAACATTATCTTGAGCAAACAACTTCATCTCATGACTGTCTCGTGAGCACTTCCCCTTCCATCAGCAAGAGTAGGCTCACAATCCTTGCCTTATCCACAAGAAAACATTTCCCTGACATCACTCAGCATCAATTCCCCTTGAAAGCCGCTTGCCACTGACTCAAAATTCCCTTTTCCAGTAATATCAAACAGTTCCATGGCAAATCAAACCCAACTGAAGTGTTCTTCATATCCAGCTTGCAGGAAATGTCAGCTTGGGCAAAAGCCAAGCTCTACATGGAGAAACACGAACTGAATATAAAGTCCCTTTGGCTCCAGCCTTGGCGGAAGCCTCCACTCATAAAGCAGAGCAGTAGGTTTAGGGGAGCAGGAATGGCCACGATCTACTTGGCTTTCAAATCAGATGGATATTTTCAAAGAAACCATGCCACAGAAGCTCCCTGGCTACCACCTTGTAAATTCTCACACTGTTTAGCTGTACGGGAAGAGTCACTCGTGTAAATAATACCTAGATTGAAAAAAGAAAAGGCCAGAAAAACACACATTCAGCCATCTTTTGACTTTCCCCCTACTACACCGCAATAAAAGGGTTTTCTACAAGGCTGCTGCATTTCCTCTTTTCCATCAGATTTCTCAATTTCATTTTAAAGGAACAGAACCCACGGCACCCCCGGCAATTTACAGTAATTTTCAGTTCCTGCTAAAAACGCTCAAGTTTTTAGCAGGACATCGAAACGGCCCATGTCAGCCAACGGGGAACCGGCTCTTGGTTCCAACGCGTGATTAATTTGAGGGTTTAGAGGACGAACCCGTGAAAGGCGCCGCTGCAGCACCCGCTGCGACTGAAGGCCCAGCCGGAGCGGGGCGGGGGGGGACACCGGCCTGCGGCCCTCCGGACCCCCCGCACACCCTCAGGCCACCCACGGCCTGTGCCCGAAGGGGACGCCGTGCTCGGGGGAGGCCGGTTCCGCCGCCCGGCCCGGCCCGGCCCGGCCTGGCCTTCCCGCGACGAGGCGGCCGGGCCTGCTTGAGGCCCAGAGCGGGGACCGGGCCGGGACCGACCCATCCCCTCGCGACGCCCCGCAAAACCCGCCCGCCAACCCGCCCCGGGCTCGGCACTCACTCAGACGCGGCTGGGAGAGGTAATCGCGGGTGAGGGCCGCCACCTGGTCCCGCGGCCCGCCCGGCCCGGCGCCGTTCAGCAGCCCCCGCACC
>VZRU01019461.1:0-15364 GCA_013398155.1 Pedionomus torquatus | reverse complement strand
GGGAGAAGGGAAGGGGGGAAAGGGAAAAGGAAAGCAGGAAGGGGAATGGGGAAGGAAGAGGACAGCGGGAAAAGAAAGGAGAGGAGGAGGGAGGAGAGAGGAGAGGAGATGGAAAGGGAAAAGGAAAAGGGAAGGGGAAGAGGAAGGGAATAAAGAAAGATAAAAACAAAAAAGAGGACAAAGAGAAAGAAAAGAGAAAGAAAAGGAGGGAAAGTGAAAGAATGAAAAAAAGAAGGATGAATACTCACTACTGAATTGAGAGTAGAGCTAAACAGCTAAAAAGACACAAAATGGAGCAATTCTGCCATAAAAGAAAAGCAGAGCCCTGGGATCCCGCCTGGGTGACTCTGACATAATCAGATCCAGCCCCGGGCTGGGGTGTGAGGAGTGTTGGGGTCCTGCCAGCCCCCCTGGGCAGTGCACCAGCCATGGGGTTTGGGGTCCCACGATATCCATGTGTGTCCTGAAATCCCAGCCGTGCTCCAGTCTGAGCCAGTGCTTTGATCTAAGAGCGTAGCGGTGGCTGCTTGGGCAGATCAGAGATAAGAAATAAGGTACAGACTGGTAATGGGACAGGGCTGTTGATGGAAACCCCCCACCTCCCACTCAAAGGTGGTTCAAAGGACCGAATGAAAGCTGTCCTACCCCCTGAACTTTTAATTTCATTTAAAGAAAGAGACAGTGGGTTATTTATAAACACCCTTTTCCAGGAAATCATTAGCCTGTCTACCTTCTATTTCCTTTGGGTCATGTATCTTTTCATACATCTTAAATTTTAATAGCTGCTGTTCCCCTGGCTTAGCAGTGAGACAGAATTATTTGATGTCAAAAAACAACATTCTATCTCCTTCTGCATTAAAACTAGAAATATATTTGGGGGAATATGTTTTCAAAGAGATATTGGCAATTCTGAGCTTGGTACCAAAGGACTCGTGAGACTGGTGGAAAAAAAAACTAAACAATGGCACAAAAGAACTGGCTAAGGAGAAGGTAAACACCATAAATAACCCCCAGACAAAGGGGCAATACCATCGAGTGGATTAAACACAAACGTGGAAGGTTTTGGCCAGATTTCAGCTCTCCTCCTAATGCAACGACCTGGTGAGCACGTTATCGAGCTCTCCTGTGTGTTAATATTCGAAAGGACGTAACAAAATCCAAACCAGCAGGTTTGTGGCTCAGCGGCAGCCTCAAGGGTTACTTCAACCCCCACCACTTTACAAACTGCTTCCCCCTTCGTTCGGTTAAAAGGTGGCCCAGGGGATGCAAATTCCAATTGCTCAAAACAGGCCTTTTTGCATTTGAAACGATGCAGGAAAGCATGAGACAACAGGCAGTGGCCAACACCAGGACAGCAGTTCCTGTGCTGGGTAACTGAAACCTTCCAGCAAAGGAAATCATAGAATCAAGAAATCATAGAATTGTCTGGGTTGGAAGGGACCTTTCAGATCATCCAGTCCAACCCTCAAACTCTGATAAAAAGCATCACTAACCAAGCTCCAGTACTTAGAATCAGTGAATCATAGAACTGTCTGGGTTGGAAGGGACCTTTAAGATCATTTTGTCCAACCATCAACCCAGCTCTGATACAACCCAGCACTAACCCGTGGCTCTCAGCACTTGGGCAACCCGGCTTTTAAATCCCTCCAGGGATGGTGCCTCAGCCCCTGCCCTGGGCAGCCCAGACCAAGGCTTCAGAACCCTTTCAGGGTAAAAATTCTCCCCAGTCTCCAATCTGAACCTCCCCTGGAGCAACTTGAGGCCATTTTCTCTTGTCCCATGGCCTGTGACTTGGGAGAAGAGACCAACCCCCTGGCTACCCCCTCCTTTCAGGGACTTGGAGAGAGTGAGAAGGTCTCAGCCTCCTTTCTCCAGGCTGAACACCCCCAGCTCCCTCAGCTGCTCCTCAGAAGACTTATTCTCCAGATCCCTCACCAGCTTCATTGCCTGAAATATTGGCAAAGAGTGATTTTAAAGCAAAGTACGGTTTTACAGGTGCCTGTTCCCTTCTCTGTTTACACCATTGACCCCGGGCTGGTGGTATTACATCTGTAAGGCATTTATCTCCCGTTGCTTTGGCAAACGCTGCTTTTTGCTGGCAGCAGGAGCCGCACCACATGCCTGACGTGTCTCCCCACACCTTTGGGGTGAGTCAGCAGCAGAGAGCGATCTCGCCCAGGGGAACCTGCTGTCGACCGAAATTACCGGAATTGCAATCAGCCTGCAGAGCCGGCGTGAGGTCTGCTAGCAGCGGTTTTCCAGGTCCGTGTGCTGTGCCGGGCCTCCAGACAGCCCAATAAATTCTCTTCTACTTCTCATTACATTAGAAATGTTCTTTCTCTTGTACTACCTAAGGCAGAAAATCGTAATTTTTATTTTTTTTTTTTAACATAGGGTTATTGAAAAAAGAAAAAAAATAATGGCAAATATTTATAATGGTTTAAAAAAAAATAAATATCTCACATAACCGCCTGGAAAAATCTGATAGATGCATGGGAACACTCGCAGAGCACTTCTGAGTAAGCTTTCCCACCGACTTTGCAAAAACAAGTGACACAACTTCCATCTCCTTGGGCTGCTTAAAGCTGCCAAACGAGGCCGTGTCCTGACCCTGGGGCCTACAAAAGAAAAAGATCATCATCATCATCATCATCATCATAACAACCGTCTCCATAGGCCTCTCCTCCCTGAAGGAGAATCTGAATTCTTTTCTATCCAGAGCCCAAGGTAAGGGCTGAGCAGTTCTGAGCTCCCTCGGCAGGTGGTGGTGCTGCACTGCTCATCCTCTCCCTACCCTGCCGATATTTAGAAAGTCATTTCCAGGCCCAGCCATTTCCATTCTCAGCTCGTGAAACATATTTAAAGGCTTCGACTTCAGCTCTAATGCACACCCAGGGATTTCCTTGGTAGGATGCACTCGTCTCACGTTATTTGCAATAGTTTTTGGCCGTGCAGAAGCCAGAAAAATGGCCTCAATAGCAGATTTACGCACCAACAGAGAAAAGGTGAATATGTTTAGGATTTATTTTCTTTCTCTGCAGTAAACCTCCATATCCTGAAAGAACGATGGTATCGGTTTGGGTTTGAAAAAAAGAAATCTCAGAGCACAGTGTCTAAAGTTTAAGGAAACAGAAATGATGGAAGAAAAGAGATTCCATTGTAAATGGCATTTGCAGTAACTCACCCATGCACAGATGTAATTCAAGCTTTGCTGATGAGAAGCTGTTCTTGTTAGGCCAAGAGAGACCTTCCCTGGTGATAAAGCAGACAATGTAAGAGCATGGGGAAAGGCCGTGGATGGGAACCCCACTGCTGGCATCTTCTGTGGGGAGGAGGCAAGGACAGTACTCGGATATGGAAGGACCTGCTGATACCCAGGGGAGAGGCGAAATTCCCCCCAAGAGCTCTCAGAAATCACGGGCCAGGCCAGTGCATTCTGGCCTTAAAGATATTCCCATCCACTATGAAGGCTTATCGTTGCACTTATAATTTTGGAAATCCTGAAGAGCTGATCTGCATTGTGGACCGGGCAAAGGAAGCTTGTTGTGGACTAGACAAAACACGTGCAGAGAGAGGGAAGAAGAGCAGCTGATGCGATAACCCTCTTACATAGAACCCTAGAATCATAGAATTGCCAAGGCTGAAAGGGATCTTTCAGCTCATCGAGTCCAACCATCAAGCTAATGCTGAGAAAACCTAATGCTAACTAAACCATGTCATTAAGCATCAGTATCGCTCTTTCATTAAATTGTGCTCCCTGAGCTTTGGAGTCAACCAAAAATCCCTGGGGTGCTGCAGGTCTCCTTGGTGAAATCTGCCTGGTTTCACCCCAGGACGTGTAACACGGAGTCCCAGTTGATGGAGGGCAGCTGCTCCAAGGACAAGCGGCGTCAGGCAGCAAGAGGACTGCCATCAGCCTCCAGACAGTGGTCCAAGACCTAGGCTATTATGTGTTTTATAAATGCATTTCCCCAGGCCATTGAGTGATGCCAGCCTTCCCTCCCAGTGATGGATCCATTCGCTGCCCCTTGTAACACTCAACAGCTTTCCTGATGGAGGAGAGGGCTGTGCATTCAGTGTGCTCAGACCCAGGCAAGAGTTAAGGTGCTCGGGGAGAGATAAGCAATGATGAAAGCCCAGAGAGCGGGTGGCTCTGCTGCAGATAAACACTCCTGCCTCTCCTCCTCATCCCCCTCTACCCACCCCACCATCCTGCTCTGACGCAGAGGGAGCTGCAGGGCTGAATGAAACTTGTTTGAGGTTCCAATTAAATCTCCATGGAAAGAGGGACACTCATATCCTCTTCTGATAAAAGGGGCTCATAAATCCTCCGGGAGCAGCGGCTGAAGCCCACACCGCTCCCACCGCAGCAGACGGCTCCTCACACCAAGATGGGCTCCAGGGTAAGAGCTCCTTTTCCTCTGCTACACACAACAGGTTCGCACGGAGAAGGGGATGGGGTTTGTGGCTTGAGACACAAGGACTACATCAGTCTACCTGTCTTAATTGTCTCTTTCTTTCCTTCTTTCTTTCTTTCCTTCTTTCCTTCTTTCTTTCTTTCCTTCTTTCCTTCTTTCTTTTCCTTCCTTCCTTCTTTCTTTCCCTTCCTTCCTTCTTTCTTTCCCTTCCTTCCCTTTCCTTCTTTCTTTCCCTTCCTTCCCCTTCCTTCTGTCCTTCCTTTCCCTTCCTTCTGTCCTTCCTTTCTTCTCTCGCACTAATTCTATTATTTGATATTTGTTACTGCTTGGAGGTACAGTGAGAACCCACCCCTGTTTCCCAACCAAGTGACCTGCGTAGCACTCATATTCAATGACAGAGCATTTCGGCAGTTTGCCTTTTTAAATTAAAATTCAGTAAATATAGTTGGCTGGGATTTCAGGAAACCACGGCACTATTGGGAAGAGTGATAGTTCGGACCCAACTCCATCCATTTTGCCCCTTAGTCTCCGAAGTGCCTACGAGCTACAAGAATGTAAATGGCTAATTGTTTGGTTCGTTTAGTGCGATTTTCTGATTGATATTTTCAGTGTGACCAAGCGAGCGATCTTCTCTCAGAACCTCCGCAGCCCTGATCTTAATCACGTACGGTAGGCTTTTAAGTCTTGTATCTTGCCATGACATTTCAATTAGGTCAAATGAAAAGACATGTAAGGTAAATGAATTTCCTTTGAGACCTAATTTAATCTCCAAAGAACAAACATGGAATAAAAGATGTAGAGATTACCACAGATAAGCTGCCAGCTTGATCTGTGCTTTGAGTCCTTGGAAGAAGACTTAAATGATGCCTTGAAGCAGGTACAAGATGTCTCGGGAGAGTGGAAATGGGTTAGAGCTTACTCCATCTGCAACTTCAAATGCAAGCTTGATAAAATCAGTCTTTGAGAGCAAAGCTGGTGGTCCCAGCTCCTCAGGAAGAGCACACAAGCTCTTGGAGGACACTGGGCTCCTAGAAAAGAGCACCCAAGCTCTTGGAAGACACAGATGTTAAATGACCTCAAGAGGTGCTTTCTCAAGGGAGACACCAAGAGCTGCAGGAGATTGTAACACAGATTGTTTTCTTTAAAGGTTACAGGAGGCCTTCTGCCCTGAAGACCAGGAGCCAGCAGGACCCCGGCTGAGCTCCAGGCTCTTGGCCATGTCCCCAGCTGCTGAACGCACGCCCTGGCGCTGGCTGGCAGTGGGCAGGACGTCCCGTAGCTTGGTGCTGGTGGTGGTGTTCGTCGCACTGCTGCTGGACAACATGCTGCTGACGGTCGTGGGTACGGTGTGTGACTCTTGCCGTGCTCTTTGGGTACCACCTTGGGGTTTTGGCTCTTCTTGGTCCATCTCCAGTTGATGGCAGCAGGGTCCCTGCATAGGGAGAGCCAGAGGGAGGGCTGGGTGCAGGGAGCTTGCAGAACACCAACATCTAGCTAACAAAATTCAGTTCAGCTGCATGCCAAGCCAGAAAGTGGAGTAAAATCACTAACTAATCCCTTCTCTGGCTTTTTCTCCCAGTACCCATCGTCCCCACCTTCCTTTATACAACAGAATATGAAGGTGCCAACACCTCTGTTGCCCCCGTGCAGACTGAGCCAGCTCCTCCAGCCTTGAAGGCTCCTCCTTTCTCCTCCATGTTCTCCTATTTTGACAACACCACGGTAACTATCTCGGGCTCCACCAGCACCACGGAGCTGGTGAACGGGACAGAGAGCAGCCCCCCATCGCAGCCCCCCACCACCAGCCCCCCTCTGCCAAGCGGCTGCCCGGAGGACGAGGAGTTCCTGGCCAAGGAAAACGTCCGTGTGGGGCTGCTGTTTGCCTCCAAGGCTCTCGTACAGCTGCTGGTCAACCCGTCCGTGGGTCTCCTGACCAACAGGTAAGTCAGAAACCTGGGTTTGTACCCGGTGTAACCCTTCAGGAACAAGCAGCTAATGAAATCGTCGTTAGCCGGGCAGCAAAGGTCTGTGCTGTATGTCTGCAATCACGGAATTGCAGAAAACGGTGGTAAAAGAGCAAGGGGGGAAATATATGCACCAAAATAAGCATAAAGGCCTACAAACGGCTTGCGAGTTTATATTACAGCATAACCTGCACTAATGCTCTCCTCAGGTGCAGACAGATGCTATGTAACACCAGCAACCATCAACTAAACAAAGACTCCCACCCCACTCTGGATATAATGCTGTTTTTAGGACTTTCGTTGCCTCCGCCTCTGGCAAACGTGTGAGGGGTGCTGGGCTCATCTCCACGCGCTTTGGGTGGGCTGATGAGTTGGCAAAAGAGAGTTGTGTCTCTAGGTGCCCTTTACAGAACTACCCGGGGGCACTTTGATACTGGACGCTTCCTTGATCAGCACCCACGGGCGCATCCACCCATTCGGGAGATGCTCACCAGCCCACAGAGAGTCTGGGCAGCAAGACCAGATCTCGAGCTGGAACGAGGAATCCTCCCTGAGATGATGCCTTTAGGTTTTTTTTTTTTTCCCACTTTCCAGGATAGGATACCACATCCCCATGTTCATCGGCTTCATCATCATGTTCCTCTCCACAGTCAGTGAGTATTGCCCCTCGGGCTGCCCTTCATACACAGGAGAAAATCCTTTGGTCCGAGCCTGCACCACTGTCCCCGTGCAGGAGAAAGGACTGAGAGCAGAGCAGCCGGTCTCAGAAATAGGTGACAAGAAAGGACGAGGGGTGCCCAGCACCTTCCAGCACCCAAACTGGTGCAATCTGTGCGGCTGTTAGACTCTGCAGGATTTATACCACCCCGTCTGCCTTTCTGCCCACACCATCTCTCTCCTTCCTCCGCAGTGTTCGCCTTCTCCGGCACCTACACCTGGCTGTTCATCGCCCGAGCCCTCCAGGGCATCGGCTCATCATTCTCCTCAGTGGCAGGTAAATGTCTGAGCTACACCCCAGTCCCTGCATTAGCTCCCCTCATCTGGGTTTAATTATCACCCCAGAAACGATCTGCAGCACACTGAGTGCCTTCCTCGGCTTCGAACTCCTCCTCCTCGCTGCTCCTGCCTCGCTGGTGCAGACGGTGCACCCACACAGCCCAGCCAGAGAGCAGATAAACCTCCCCTCCCCGCAAAGCCCAGGCTGCTTTGTTCAGAGAGGAGCTCCCCCACCCCAACTAGCCACGGTAGCCACCACGGTAGCCACCAGCCTCAGGTGGCCTCTACTTTCCCTCTGCCCCCAGGCCTGGGCATGCTGGCCAGCGTCTACACCGACGACGCCGAGAGGGGCAACGCGATGGGGATCGCTCTTGGAGGCTTGGCCTTGGGATTGCTGAGTAAGGAAACCTCGCTCCCCCACGGGGTTTTACATCAACGGCATCATCTCCAGAGCTTGGCTGGCCACCACCTGCCTGGCTGTGCCGCTTCCCCGGTGGCATCCCACGCTCTCCTGTCCTCCTCCCTCTCTCTGCTCCCTCCTCCTCACCTGCAGGACCTGATGCCTTTCCACCCTCTTCACCAAAAACCCACCTGGGGACACAGAGAAAACCACGGCGGCAGGAGCCGAGCTGGCCGTCCCTGGGCGCTGGGGACGGTGGCACCGCTGTTGTGTGACCCAGCCTTTCCCTTGCAGTCGGGGCTCCCTTCGGCAGCCTGATGTACGAGTTCGTGGGGAAATCGTCTCCGTTCCTGATCCTGGCCTTCCTCGCCCTCTTAGATGGAGGGGAGAAGCCAANNNGGGGGGAAAAGCAAAATGGTTAAACCCTTCAAAAAAAAAAAAAAAAAAAAAAAAAAAACCAAACCAAACACAACCAATATGTGAAAAGATGAAATGTGGACGGTTTTGGGGAGAATCTCACAGGGATTGTGTGAAGGAAGAGGCACATTAATACCGCAGGGGGGATATCATCAGTGCTGGTTATTCTGTTATTGCTAAATCGTATGTTTTCTACCACCAGATGCATGACACAGCACTCTAGGAAGAATTAGTCCCTTGTTACTTAATAACCCCCCTGATTGCTTTAATGGCTCGAATAGCACGTTCGGTAAAGCTCTCTGAACCGCGAGCTCTCTGCACGCTCGTCTTCACCTCGCCAGGGAGGAGCCAGACCTCGCCAGCACAAATGGTGGCCCTCGTTCTGCCTCCGGTAGCCGTGCTACGGACGTGGGCCACGAGAGCCTGCCGAGCGGAGCCGCAAAGCTATAGAGAGCAGAACTGTGCATTTTTAGTGGGAAGTATTACACTAATTAAATTACAGGCCCAGTTACCGTCTTTGCCTAGACATAATGCAAGACAGCCCTAATGAAGCGTGTAAGAGCTTTCGGAAAAGGAAGCGTAGGTCCCATACACATGAAACTTTCTGTTTTAATCCGATTCTTTTCCACATCTAATTTCTGTCATGCTCTAGTTGTGGCTCCCCAGCAGGCAGCTGGCAGCCTGGCGGCGAGCATTTGCATCTCCGACTCTTCCACGGGTTGACAAAACACTTCAAACACAGCCCACTTCGGGGAGTTTTGCTGCTCCCTCCCGTGGGAGCGGGGCTGGGACCCACCTCTCCCCCTGCCTGCCTGAACCGTGTCTCCAAAGACAGCTGCCGCATCCCTGGGGGGCTCTGCTGAAGAAAGGGGCTGGGTTGAAGGAAAAGCCAGAGGGAAAGGCAGGTTGAAGCGATGCCGTCTCCAGAATTAAGCTAAACTCAATGTTTTCTTCCCAGCTTTGCAGCTCTGCATACTGCAGCCCTCTAAGATCTGCCCCGAGGTGAGTACAGAGGAAGGGGGGGGACGGACATCCAGGCAGCTCTTGGCTGGGGTAACCCCCCCTCTGCCATCCCACAGAGCACCAAAGGCACTCCGGTCTTCACCCTGCTGCGAGACCCCTACATCCTGATCGCTGCAGGTAAATGCAGCAGGCACCTCGCTTCTCTCTCCACCCCCGTCTCTCCCAATTAAAGAGAATTCTTTCATGCCTGCTTGAAAGAAGTGGGGGTTTCAAGGCAGGGAGTTCAGGCAGGGGTTGTTCAGTCTGGAGAAGAGAAGGCTCCGGGGAGACCTTCGAGTCCCTTCCAGTCCCTCAAGGGGCTCCAGGAAAGCTGGGAAAGGGCTCTTGATGAGGACAAGGGAGAAGGGTTTGACACTAAAAGAGGAAAGATGGAGATGAGGTATCCAGGAGAAATCCTTTGCTGTGAGGGTGGTGAGACCCTGGCCCAGGTTGCCCCGAGAAGCTGTGGCTGCCCCATCCCTGGAGGGGTTCAAGGCCAGGTTTGAGGGGGCTTGGAGCAACCTGGGGTGGGAGGTGTCCCTGCCCAGGGTAGGGGGGTGGGATGGGATGGTCTTTAAGGTCCCTTCC
This sequence comes from Pedionomus torquatus, assembly GCA_013398155.1. Lineage (NCBI taxonomy): Eukaryota > Metazoa > Chordata > Aves > Charadriiformes > Pedionomidae > Pedionomus > Pedionomus torquatus. Next base: position 5,579 of record VZRU01019461.1, on the reverse strand, counting down.
CACCCAACCCATTCTATGATTCTCTGAAAGAGCAGCAGAACGTGACTTAAATTGAGCATTTCTTCCTTTTCTCCCCCCCGGCAGGAGCCCTCTGCTTCTCCAACATGGGGGTGGCCATGCTCGAGCCCACCCTGCCCATCTGGATGATGCAAACCATGTGCTCCCCGAAGTGGCAGTTAGGTGGGTACCCTGCTTTGCCGCCATCAACACTTCTTTTATGGCGTTCAGCTAGAACCACTCCTGCTTTGGCACTGCGAGAGGGAGTGAATAACCTCTTATATCATTCTAAAAAAGAAGAAAACATTACCCTCACCCGCACAGAGCAAGTGATCCCAGGCTGCGTGTTGCTCCAATTTCAGCTGGAAATGTCCTTAGCAGTAGCTATACAATCTGCTTTTCTCTATTATTGAAGAAATTGTATAGAATCAGACTCCCCACAAGAGCAGTAACGGCAGAAGAAGGGCTGTTTCATGCATGGGGAGCCTGTCGAAGCCTGTCTTCTGCAGGGCAGATAATGGTATCGTGCTGGGCTGGAATCGTGGCAGCCAGATGGGTCTTGCAGGAACAGCTCTGAGTAAAACAAGGCCATTTAGAAAGTCCCAGGCAGGACAGGATGGTACGTGCTAATTACCAGCTGCCTGGAAAATGTGATATGGAGATAACATTGTCTGTGTTTGCTACAAAAATAAAAACTAATTGTTATAAAACCCAATTGGCTGAGGAATGACCCAGGGGGTGCCCCAGGCTACACTTAGATCCCAAATTGAATTGCAGCCTGGGAGCAGGAGGGCTGAGAGGGCTCCTAATCGAGTTACCCTCTGGTCAGACAGCAGCATCCATCCCAATAAGAGCCTACGATGCTTCTCATGAGCAAGTGACTGAGCCAAGGGCAGGCGAGGGTAACTGCCAGCGTCTCAGGGCTGCTGACAGTGGGGAAAAGGGACAGCAGAGCTGTCACAAGCTGAGAAACGCACTCTGGGCTGCTCCCGTCACCCCTAAGCTCAAGGGGAGCCTTTGAGGTGACTTAGCAGGACCCCAGAGGACAGCAGACACCAGAGAAAATTCAAAATATACTCACTAGCTTCTCAGGTACGTGAGATTTGAGAGCAGGTTGGATTTAGACACAGCTCAGCTGCAAGGCTCCTACTCACAAGCTACTATAAGCTCGAGGGTTGGTTTTATTTCATGCTTTGGTTTGCCCACTTCCATAATTCTGGGAAAAAAAAAAAAAAAAAGAAGCCACAAAAGAGCTTGGGCTAAACCTGCAGGATTAACCGTGCTCTGCAGCTGTTAAAGAGAGGAGAGAAAATTAAACATAAATCAGTGTGTTTCAATAAGGAAGTTGTCTTAGTGAAATAGAGCTGATCAGTTTTATTTAGAGTCGGCAGGAGAGTATATTAAAAACAAACAACTGGCAAATCAGCAAACAGTGCAAATATTTAATTTTGACTGCACGGTGATCCCCAAGCTTTTTACTTAAGTGGTAATTTTATTCCTCTTTAATTTAGTAGAGTGAAAAGCAGAAGGCAAAGGAGAAAAGGTGGAAGAGGAAGAAACCATGACAGCAGAGAAGGACAAGCTTCTTAAGGCAGAGGGGACAAAAAAGTCCTGCATTTAGTCTGAGCTCATTCGCCCAGCATCTCGTGGGTGAATCGCTGTGCCTCAGTTAATAAGCAAATGCACATTCTGTGCCTCCCCATCTTCTTAGAAGGACCCCCATCCTTAGAGCATGGAGCAAGGGGGCAGCCAGGGCAGCGACATGGAGCGATGGCCGTGGGGGACAGGGAGAAGCCCCACTGCAGGGACAGGCACCCCCCTAGAGCCGGTGCTGGGCATTAACCTGCCCTCCCCGGTTCAGGCAATTCTGCAAATAAGAGAGGCTGCCAGTGAAGTGATTATTTCTGCAAATCCCCTCTATTTGCTTGAGGATGCCACAGGCGTTTTTAATCCTCTCTCCCTCAGGGATGGCGTTTCTCCCTGCCAGTATATCCTACCTCATCGGCACCAACCTCTTCGGCATCCTGGCTAACAAGATGGGCCGGTAAGTGGAACGCCAGAGATTCCAGCCCAGCCCAGCCCCGTGCTTTCAGCGTGAATTCCGCTCACGGTGCTGTGCAGACTGAGAGCATCTGCCCTCTCCTCCCCGCAGGTGGCTGTGCTCTCTGATCGGCATGGCCGTGGTGGGAATCAGTCTCCTCTGTGTAAGTAGAGCAGGACGATTTCGTAGACCTTTCTGTAGAAGGATCAGCAGGGGCAGAGAGGGCCATCTTACCGAAACCAGGTTACGTGCCCAGCAGGCAGTAGGTGCTCAGTGGTTGCTCGTGTGTTATCGGTTTCACAGCTCTGTTGCACCCTCCCAGCTCTTCCAGCCTCACTCACATTCCTTCCCTCTCTCTCTCCTCTCTCTCAAAGGTACCTCTGGCCAAAAATATTTATGGGCTGATTGGCCCCAACGGCGGCCTTGGCTTTGCCATAGGTAAGCTGAGGGCGTTCACACCACCCAGCCCAGCTCAGCCGCAGCTCTTGCCACCACCCTCAGAGAAAGCCGTGACTGCTCAGGCCCTTCTCGCTTTGGGCAGGGATGGTGGACTCCTCAATGATGCCCATCATGGGCTACCTCGTGGACCTTCGCCACACCTCCGTCTATGGCAACATCTACGCCATCGCGGATGTCGCCTTCTGCATGGGCTTTGCGATCGGTATGGAGGAGCTCTGCCCCGTGGGATGACGCTCTCCAACATAGCTTGGTTTATCACTCCCTCCTCCACCCGGCGTCCGCAGCAAGAAACCAGCACTTTGTAACCCCGTCAACCTAGATTTACAGACCCCCTCCCAACTAGAAAGGCGCCCTTGGCTCTCTGTCATCTTCCACTCTTTCGTTTTTAAACTTTCAGGCCCATCCACGGGCGGTGCGATTGTGCGAGCCATCGGGTTCCCCTGGCTGACGATCATCATCGGCGCTATCAACATCGCTTACGCTCCTCTCTGCTGGTACCTGCGCAACCCGCCCGCTAAAGAGGAGAAGATGGTGAGTTAAAGTTTAGGGGGTGGACAATCCAGAGATCTGGGGGGAAGAGAAGGAGGAATTTGCCAGGGACTGCATTTTACCTTTTGAGCTCTACTCTGTCCCCAACAAAGGGAGAGAAAACTCAATAAAAGCAAAAGAAGTGCAGAGCTACGGGCCCTTTCCTTCACTCACAGCTGGGATTCCCTGGGGAAAACTTGTTGGGTGCTTTGGATTTCTCTGAACGTGGCAACACTCCCCTTAAATGCTCAAATTAATCACTGTTTCTACTAAAGCATGATTCCTTCTCCCTTTTTCCCAGGCAATCCTGAGCCAGGAGTGTCCCCTGCAAACCAAGAGCTACACTGCCCAGAAAACCCTGCGCGATTTCCCACTCACGGACGACAGCGACGTAGAGGCAGAAAACGCGGAATAGGAAGCACGAGGATGCCTGCCCTGTTCTTGAGCAATACTGTGTTTACAGAACACGATGTATTAGCCCTCGAGAAATCACCCAGCCTCCCCCCCCAAGCCCGTGGACACAGGACGGACACGGGCTGCTGTTGTTGGCTTGTTCTCTCGGCCACGGGACTCAAAGCAGGGAGGAGAGACCCAGGATTCAGAGGCTCGAGCAGCCCCTGGTTCGCCGTGTGACTTCCAGGCAAGTTACCCAAACTCCCTACATCTCATCTGTAAAACCAAAAACCAGTCCAGAAGATGAGGAGAATCGTTGTCAACCTGTCCAGCAGAATAATATTGTCTTGGGCACAGCCTACCCATGCAGTATGGGGCAACATCAACACCTCTCCCAGATGAGTCCAGTGGCATTTGTTAACGTCCTTAAAGCGCTTATTGTTCTTGAAAGAAAAGAAAAAATAAAATAAGCAGCATCAGCTTTTGGAGATTTCTTTTTTTTCCCCCCCAGAATTCTGTTATCAATTGTCTGGGTTGGAAGGGACCTTTAAGATCATCTCGTCCAACCATCAACCCAGCTCTGATACAACCCAGCACTAACCCGTGGCTCTCAGCACTTGGGCAACCCGGCTTTTAAATCCCTCCAGGGATGGTGCCTCAGCCCCTGCCCTGGGCAGCCCAGACCAAGGCTTCAGAACCTTTTCCGTGTAAAAAATTCTCCCCAGTCTCCAATCTGAACCTCCTCTGGTGCAACCTGAGGCCATTTCTTCTTGTCCCATGGCCTGTGACTTGGGAGAATAGACCGACACCCCCTGGCAACCCCCTCCTTTGAGGGAGTTGGAGAGAGCGAGAGGGTCTCCCCTCAACCTCCTTTTCTCCAGGCTGAACACCCCCAGCTCCCTCAGCTGCTCCTCACAAGACAGTGCTCCAGACCCTCAGCAGCTCCGCTGCCCTTTGCTGCTCTGTTCCCCAGCGTGGAACCTTTCTGTACCAACAGAGCAGCATCCATCTGTGTCACGGCGCTGCCAGTGTGCTCCCCATGCCTCTGAAGACAAAACAAATGCTCACTGCTGCCTCAGTACAGCTCCTGCGTTGTGCTATTTATGTCCTACTTATGTGTCCTTTCCAACGTCCATTAAATTCACCCCTTTCTTTGAGGAACTCTAAGAATCTCAGGTAGAAAGAAGGCTGAAAGCACTTCTAGCCTCTTTAGACTCAGCCAGCAAAGCCAATTAGATCCCTCGTGACTGTAACTAACAGAGCATTTTTAAAAATCCCTGCCTCTTGGCTGAGATGGGGCAACAGGCTGCGTTTGTGATCCTGACCCGCTGCCACGAGGAGTACAAGAGACTGATTTAAGTGCCCTTTTGCAATTTCCTGGCCCTGAGTTTAGCAGGCGAGCAGCTGCACCGTTAACAGTAATTACCAACTATAATGAGCTGCAGAAGTACGTTAAGAGAGAGTGAAGTAACAGCGGTCCCAGATTAATTTTATAAGCATTGGTGAAATTCCCGTGATCTTGGGATGTTTTTTTTTTNTGGAATTTCCGTGGTTTTGGGATGTTTTTTTTTTTTTTTTTTCCCCCAGTGAAACCTCAAAACTTACAACTTTTCCGGCCCCACTCTTGGCAGTTCACATAAACCCATTTCTGCCTTGAGCGAGGAGTTGTGTAACGCGCAGCCATTTCACTTGCCAGCAAGAACAGATGATGATTCACTGCTCCGGAGCCCCAGCAGCACAATGCAGATGCGCTTGCCAGCAGGGAAACGGGAAGATAATAACAATCCGTCAAGATTCGGTACCTTATGACTCATTACCAAAGGTCATAAATGGCTATTGTCAGGCAACCCCACATCCACGGTGGGCCCGTCGCCTCTCACTTTGCCCATACAAGACGAAATTATATTTTTTAGGCTGCCTGGAAGTGACTAATGCTAAGCCTGCTCTCCAAAAGGGCAGTATTTTTATCTTCCACCTGTTTCCCTGCTTTGCCAAGAATAAAAGGAAAAAATGTGTTTGCTCTCGGCGGTGGAAGAAAAAAAAAAAAAAGAGCCATTCTATTTGAGGATCTATTCACACCTCCACAGCGCACCTCCCAGTTCAGTATTAACGCTAAACCCCTCTGCGTGCCTGGCAGCCAGTTGCTCTGGAAACACACCCC